>CM019063.1:553866858-553951858 GCA_009667805.1 Leptobrachium leishanense
TAGTGAGCCCCAAAATACAGCATGGTACTGGATGTATGACGAGACACAGATCACATTAATTCCCAAGTGTTTTAAAGAAATTAGTGAGCCCCAAAAAGATTTGCTGGCACAGTGACAAGACCCAGAAAATCACCTCAATTCACAAATGTTTTAAATAAAGTTGTAAACCCTAAATAAACTTGCTGGCACAGTGACAAGACACACATCACCTAAATTCCCTGATATTTGGTCTAAATGAGACCCCCCCAGTAGCGTGGCAGACCAGCAGTAACAACACACACAACTATCTTCTTTGAAATCTCCTCTGAAATGCGTGCAGAATCGGCGCGTGGAAACCTTATATAGTGTGCTGCGGGACTTAGCTCTGTGAGCCCATGATTGGGCAAAATTTGCCCAATCAGGACTCTGAGCGGTGATTGGCATAGCGTTCAACCAGTCTTGCACCAGACCTGTGGTCAGGTGCAAGGCTGTAGCCAATTACGAGCTTCAGGCAGTGGGAAAATGCATTGTGGTCCATTGTGGTCGAACATGCGGTGAACACCCGGAAATGTTCGGGTTCACGATCTAATCTTACAGGCTAAGTTCGGGTCGAACCCCGAACCATCCGAACCCGAACAGCTCATCCCTAATGAGGACATGAGGTTCATAGGAATTGAGCAGGCGAGTTTGGGTCCTGGGGAGGCGATCTTGACTGTACATTATCACAAAATGAAGGTGTTTGGATATATCGCCTAAAGACTGCAACCAAATGATCTTTAACCTCCCTGGCGGTATTCCCGAGTGTGACTCGGGGTTAAATTTCGTTACCACGAACGGTAACCCCGAGCCACACTCGGGCTGTATACATACTCACCTCCTCCTGGCTCCCTCGCTGGCCCTGCAGTGTGATCGCAGCGAGCTGCTTCCTATGATGGCTCCCTGCGAGTCACATGGTGCAGAGGGGCGGGGCCAGCATGAAATCTTTTTTACATTTGGATTATACAGTGTAATGTTTATGAACATAAACTGTATATACAGTACAGGATAAGAAATAGACCATACATCGTCTCACCCTTGTTCTCAGACAGATTTCAGTGTTTTTTGTTGTATTTTATTGAATATCATTTATTTGCATTATTTTGGATAATTATTTTTGGGATAATAAATTATTATGTCGTGTTTCAAACTTTATCGGACTCTATTTTCACTATTACTATTTTTTTATTATTATTTACTATTTTTTTATTATTATTTACTATTTTTTTTTATTAATTAATTTATTTATAAAGGATTTTACCAGTAAGGACTCTTGATTGCACGGATTTCAGTGCGTGATTCCTAATTATTACAGGCTAACTATGTACAAAAACACGTTTCCTTTAAAAAAAAATTGAGACGCTTTTAGACACGAAATTTTGAAAAAATTAGACCGCCAGGGAGGTTAATGAAGGCTTTACTTTTCCCCTTTATATGACCATGATTTGGAGTCTGAGTCACATCATGACATCAATGTCATCCTCTCCACTTATAGTATCTGTTAGCCTCCATATACAAATTCCTTACAGCTATGATATTGCCTGTTTGATTAAACCCAGACAGTACGGCTTGAGTACACTGGCGACAATACTGATATGACAGGAAGCCCATTGCACTGTGAATTAATCATTCATCTCCTTTTATATACTGTGCACATGTTGATAAATCCAGACAGCAGGGTTTGAGTACACTGGCAACAATACGGATATCTAAGAGGAAGCATATTGCACTGTGAATTAATTATTTCCATTTTTTGATACTGGGCGAACTCCGTAACGTTGTACACCACTATCCGAGTGTACACTTAGATTCAGCACTGATTTGGGAAATCTTTCACCCAAATTAGATTCTAGATATTTCTGTCACTGGGAGACAAGTGTCACTGGGAGACAAGATAAGGCAACACATTTTTTAAAAAAAATAAAATCCGAGGACATTTTTAAATGTCCCCTGGAACATAAAATAAAACTTTTTTTTTCTTTCTAATACTCACCTGATTCATGGATAAACAAACAAGCGCAGCCTCCTGTCAAGGCAACTATGCACGCTGCTGCGAAAGACGCCAGGTTAAGCCGCTCACTATTTGTCTATCCTAGACCCAGATAATGACTGCGCGGACAAGAATCCCTGCGCGCTCGCTTACCTATCCGTCCCCGCACACTTTCTCTCGCAACAGGCACGTAGAGCGCAATAAAGTGATCCCAGGATTGCAACGCAGTACCAATCTTCACTTGAAATGGCTAGTGACTACATTTCCCACAATCCCCGTGCCCACTTTCTTATTCTATTAGTTACGCTGCCACCAGTTCCCCTGAACACTACGCTCGTCGCAGCAAAAGACGCAGGGCTAAGCAACCAACTCTCCGTCTATCCTAGACCCAGATAACGACTATGCGGAAAACAATCCGCCACTCGCTTCCCCAACCGTCCCCAGCGACAGCAACTCACAATTTCGTAGCTACTCGAGCTTAACACAACAAGCAATACTCCAGTCTCTTTAGTTAGCGATGCAAAATGCGCAGCCAGCTTCCCCGCTACACTGATATCATATCTTCTTGTTAAAGCTAGCATCAGACTGTAGAGGTGCTGCCCGGCAGTGTGCGGATTCATATGCTGCATTATTATACTGTAAAGGTGCTGCCCGGCAGTGTGAGGATTCGTATGCTGCATCATTATACTGTAGAGGTACTGCCCGGCAGTGTGCGGAATTATATGCTGCATTAATTATTCTTCTTACAAATTTGGTTACTTAACCCGTTTGCATTTGGATTAGGGATGTGCGTTTCGGGTTTCGGAATTTCGGAATTTTCACGAAATTTCCCGATTCGTGTTTTCAGATGCGGCCGATTTTCCGAAAATTTTTAGATCCGAAAACGGCAGATCCGAAAAGTTTTCCGAGCCGAAACGAAATATTTTTGGAATTTTCGAATGGACTTGAAATGTGTCAAATCGAAATTTATTGCTTTGAAACGAGGAGAACAGACGTTCCGAAAAACGAAAATTTCCAAACTTACGAAAAGTCGATACAAAAAACGAGCAAAGTGACACGAAAATACGAAAAATGGTCGAAATTCCGAAACCATTTACAATTCCGAAAAACGAAAATTTCCGAAAATACGAAAAGTCGATACAAAAACCGAGCTAAGTGACACGAAAATACGAAAAATGGTTGAAATTCCGAGAAAAAAATGTACACGAAAAACGAGTCGAGCCGAACCGAATCGAAACAGAAATCGGTCGAAACGAGCCGAATCGAAAAGTTTAAAAATACGAAAAATCGAATCGAACCGAAAAAAAAAAAAATCGGTGCACAAGCCTAATTTGGATTGTAATATTGTGACATCCAGGGCCCCGGGTGGCGATCGGGGGGGCTCGGACGCATGGTGCCGCCAGCTGGCCAAATGCCAGGAGCTCCGGTGGCACCCGGCGCAGCTGTGAGTGACCAGGGGGCAGGCACGGCGTGATGACACAGAGCCGAGGGACCTTTAAATCAGGAGCGCGCGCTGTACACCTTGCCTTGCCATGGAGTTTCATTCCCGCATCGCTAGCTTACCGAATCAGTTTGTATACTTGTTACTGACCCTGCTTGTTCTGAGGACCCAATCTGTTGCCGGCTTTGCCTGCCATTTGACTATTCTCTTTGTGTACTCCCTGCCTGTTCTGTTTGCCTCCTGTTGCTACTGGTGTGTGCCAATTCTCACCATATACAGTATCACAGTACTAGTGCCTAAGCTTTGTTGACCCAGTTTTGTTATAACAACTACTCTCGCTCTGCGCCCCTGTCTGGTATATTCCGCTGCTTGTTAATGCTGGTGCGCTTCCATCTTGCCATACACTATAGCGCAGTAATATTTAGGTGCACTGCCACTGACGCGTGTACCAGATTCATATCAATTTAATATTTGAATACAGAGTCCACCCCTGCACTCTTACACAATACCTCAGAGGGGTTACGGTGTGAAGGCACTAGCTGGCACCAAAGGTCCAATTTTAATGCACCTGTTGTTACTTTCATCCAAAGCCTGCATAGGTTTCACCATAATTTAGCCAAAAAAATCACTGAACTTGTTCTGTGTGTCCTAAAACGTCTCCTCTTTTCACACAGGCTGCCGCCCCAAGCAGTTGTTTATTAATAGATTAAAGGAAAAACATTTAAGATCATTTGAAATGTCATTTTTCTTTTCAAATGTTTCTAAACATCCTACAAATCCGCGACTTCACGGGCAGGTTATGGGGACCTCCTAGGCACGATATTTGAAGGAATTTTTCGTTTTTATTCTTAACCTTTATTTCGATTGCGAACCGAACACGGGGGTATTCGGCTCAACCCTACTGAAGAATAGGGATGAGCCGAACACTCCCTGAGTTCGGTTCGAAGCCGAACCCGAACTTTCCAAATGTTCGGATCCGAACCCGAACTCGAACCCCATGCAAGTCAATGGGGCTGAAAATTCGGTTTTTAGAGTGCCCTCCAAGAGGGCATATATGCTAGATATTTGCCATAAAAGGTGTATGGGGGTCCGGGTATTGCCCTGATGGACAGGAAACAAGGACAAAAAGTAAAAAAAAAAACGTTTTTAAAGGGACAGTGAGTTTTCCATGAAATAAGGGTTAAAAATAAAAACGAAAAATTCCTTCAAATATCGTGCCTAGGAGGTCCCCATAACCTGCCCGTGAAGTGGCCGATTTCTAGGATGTATAGAAACATTTAAAAACAAAAAAAAGACGTTTCAAATGACAGTAAATGCTTTTCCTTTAAATTATTCATAAACAACTGCTTGGGGCGGCAGCCTGTATGAAAAGAGGAGACGTTTTAGGACGAGAAGAAAAAATTTACTGATTTTTTTGGCGGTGAAAAGCAGGAGAATGACTGGAGAATGGAAAATTCTAGACCAAATAGCCGATTTGGAAAGTGAGAAAAATGGGCGAATTTTTCTTGTTTGGCTATTTTGACCTAGAATTTTCTCTTCAGTCATTCTCCTGAGTTTCACCTTTCTCTGAATAACCCTGTCAGGGTTATTCAGAGAGCGGTGAAGAGCAGGAGAATGACTGGAGAATGTAAAATTCTAGGTCAAAATAGCCAAACCAGAAAAATTCTCCCATTTAGGCTAGGGTCAGACTAGCGAATTTTTAACGTGCATTTAGGTGCACTTAATCACGGCCGCACTAGCAGCAAATGACGGGCAATGACGGCCAATATACGAAGTATGGTCGCACAAAAGTCCGGCTGCGCAACGCAAGTGGAAAATGAACGCATTTTTTCGAGAACGCAGAACCGCTAGTACGGACGTACAGAGTGCGCTGCGTCCACTAGCGTCGTGTGTGCGTGATTTGGAGACGTCAGACCCTGCTCATGTCCGGCTAACATAACGTCCAGACACCCAAAGTTTCCTGGTTTGGATCCGTAAAAAATCACGCACAAAAATGGGCATCGTATGACCGTTTTCGTGCATTCCGTGAAAAAATACGGCAATGCGTTCGGACGCACTTTTTGACGGTCGCTGCGAAAAATGCGTTAGTCTGACCCTAGCCTTATCTCACTTTCCAAATTGGCTATTTGGTCCAGATTGTTCTCTTTTCCTGCCATTCTTCCGGTTTTCACCTTTCTCTGAAAAACCCTGAGAGAGAGGTGAAAGCCAGGAGAAGAGAACAATCTAGACCAAATAGCCAATTTGGAAAGTGAGTTAAATGGGAGAATTTTTCTGGTTTGGCTATTTTGACCTAGAATTTTCACTTCTCCAGTTATTCTCCTGCTTTTCCCCGCTCTCTGAATAACCCTGTGAATGTTTAATCCCGAGGTGAAAAATAACATTGCTTTAGATGTTATTTTGAATTTTTTTCAAACACCAGTTAACCACTTGGCTGCTATGGACGCGCTCAGCGAGTCCAGCCAAGTGGATCTCCTGTGCTATGGACGCGCTGAGCGCGTCCATGCACAGGAGGCAGCAATCCGCCGGATTCCGGCGGATTGCTGCGCCCCCGGTGCGGGCTGACATCTTGGATGTCAGCCCAGCACTCCGGGACCCCGGCGGAGCAATTAGATGTCATCACGGCGGCGCGATGACATCTAATTCAGGCCCCCCCGCATGTGCCCAGGAGGCGCCTGAAAGGGAGGGGGGGGGAGGTCCTTCGGACCTCTCTCCCTTCCCGATCGCCGGGGGGCAGAGGGTTAATCCAGGCACCGTTTGGAAGGGCACAGCCTGCCCTTCCAAACGGTGGCTGTGATTAACCCCTGGGGAGACGGATCACGAATCGTCGCTGAAAAGCGCCGGATCGTGATCCTCTCCTGGAGCTGGCTGACATCTTGGATGTCGGCCAAGCCTCCAGGAACTCCCCCTGAGGACTGGCGTCATCGTGCTATGCAGTCCTGGAGTTAACCCCTTGCTGCCACCAATGGTGGAGAAAGGGGGTTCCAATGAACCCCCTATCTCCTGATCCGTGGCAGCTAGGGGTTAATGTTTGATATCGTTGGATCGGCCAGAGCATGGCCTTTCCACGGATACCAAACATGAGCATTAGAAAATGTACCGAGACCCCATTTCTAATTTTTTTAACAAGCGCACCCCATATAAAAAAAACCCGCAAACGATTGCATGTTAAAATGTGAAAAAAACACTTTACACATAATAAATTATTGAAAATTCTAATTTTATTGCATTTTTTGTTATAATATACAGACATGACATAATGTATACATATAATAATGACATATTATGAATCTGCCAAGTCTGCCGGAAAGAACGATATATAATATGTCTGGGTCATATATCAAAATATGGCTACAAAACGCGGTTAAACATGATGAGCGAAAGTGGTAAAAATTACCTCAGCACAGAGGTGTGAAAAGCCTCAGCAGCGAAAGGGTTAAATGCAGCATATTAGGATGTTTTATGGAAATTAATTCTCAAATCTCAATTAGAAGCAGACACCACCCCACCCTCAGTATAGTGTACAATGTATCAAATTGATTACCAGACTAAAAACACCTGGTGTTATGCCCGTTTGTGAACAGAGGTCATTTAGAGTTGATAATCTTTCCACGTACACATTAGTTTTTAATTCAATATCTAATAAACCGTTGCTTATAATATTTTGCAGTAAAGAGTCTCTTTATTTCTAGATTTTTTAGTATTTTTTTTAAGCATTTTCTATACTTTTTTCACAATTTCTTTTTTTTTTCAAACTCGAACCGAACATACCCAAAAAGTTTGAAATTCGCGAACTTTCGAACTGCCAAAGTTCGGGTCGATTCCGAACCGTCCGAACCTGAACAGCTCATCCCTACTGAAGAATCCTAAGGAATGTGAGTTTCTAGAGACCCAGTATATCCTGTTGAAAAATGTAACAAGAATGTATGCAATATACAATGGACAAGCAATATTACAGATTGATTTTGAATGACGAATATATTTCAAACCCTCCTCTGATATTTTTAATAAGTATTCAAACATTTTACTCCATTTCTTGATAGTATTTCAATCTGTTTGCCAGATACTTACATCTTTATTCAATTTCTATCATTTAAGATCGTGTACGTGTTACGCTAGCATACACACAGCATGAGAAACATTAGGGTAAAGATCACAAGTGACAATATTATCAAAGGATGCGTTACAAAATGTGTCATACCCCCATGTAAGCTTATGCTTTGTCCCCAAGCCTTCTGTTCCACCATGACTTTGCTTCCTCAGTGTATTCATTTTTATGTTTCTTGTCAGTCCTTAAACTATGTGTATTTGAACTAAAGTATTGTGTAATCCCATTGCTGATCTGTTACTTCCTGTCATTATTTTGTAATTGTTTATAGAAATCAGCTCCATAATCTATTTTTATGTGATATAAAATATAATGGTACTGTGATCATAAGTCATGACAGAATCTATTTTCTTTTAGCACCAGTGGCACTATATGATACCTTTTACCTTTCATATCTTTGGTAGATACTGAAAGTACAGACCTTTTGTTATAATCGCTACCTGGCACTAAACTCACGGTTTCTGAACAAAATTTTTCATATACAGTACTTCTACTTTCCCATCTATTTGATGCCAACATATGATTCCTTTATCATATGTCCATGCAGGTTGTGTTGTTTATATTATTAATTTTCTTTTGACAAGTGCTATTATTTTCCCAGCACCATGATACCTCTTCTAAAACATTAATTTCATATGGGCAAACATAATCGCCGTCTTTAAGTAGACAATTTTCTACATCAAGCATATATTAAATGTCTCCTTTTCCTATAAACGTTTTATTATTTTGTTTGTCATTGTCATCCATTTGGAATTGATTATTCTCCCTAGTAGGGATGAGCTGTTCGGTTCGGACGGTTCGGGGTTCGACCCGAACTTAGCCTGTTCAGGCGGATCGCGAACACCCGAACATTTCCGGGTGTTCACCGCATGTTCGACCACAATGGACCACAATGCATTTTCCCACTGCCTGACGCTCTTAATCGGCTACAGCCTTGCACCTGACCACAGGTCTGTTGCAAGACTGGTTGAACACTATGCCAATCACCGCTCAGAGTCCTGATTGGGCAAATTTTGCCCAATTATGGGCTCACAGAGCTAAGTCCCGCAGCACACTATATAAGGTTTCAACGCGCCAATTCTGCACGCATTTCAGAGGAGATTTCAAAGAAGATAGTTGTGTGTGTTATTACAGCCGGTCTGCCACGCTACTGGGGGGGTCTCATTTAGACCAAATATCAGGGAATTTAGGTGATGTGTGTCTTGTCAAAGTGCCAGCAAGGTTTTTGGGGTTTACAACTTTATTTAAAACATTTGTGAATTGAGGTGATTTTCTGGGTCTTATCACTGTGCCAGGAAATCTTTTTGGGGCTCACTAATTTCATTAAAAAAACTTGGGAATTAAGGTGATCTTCTGTGTCTCGTCACACAGCCAGCAATTTTTTTTGGGGCTCACTAATTTCTTTAAAACATTTGTGAATTAAGGTGATCTGTCTCTTGTCACTGGCTGCCGGCTATCAGTGTGTCTCACTGAGTTATACCAGAGTTATTTAAATCTTTATACCAGAGTTGAATCAGAGTTCTGTATATATTAATCTATATATCACTCACCATGTCTGAAAGAACAAAAAGGACAGGCAGACGCTATCAGCCACAGATAAGAGGGAAAGCAGCCCCTGTGTCTGGAGGCTGTGTCTCTGGTCGTGCTCGAGGTGGACGTGGTGCATCCTCTGCAGGGGCACGCTTGTCCTTTCTAACTGGTGCTGGCCGTCTTAAGCAGCAGCAACATACAGTGGACTTGGTGGATTGGCTAACCAGGCCATCCTCATCCTCCGAGTCCTCTGCCAGCCAGGCTTCTAGTGCTTTACAGTCCACCTCAGCTGCCAAAGCATCTAATGCAGCCTCCATGTCCACAGCTACTCCTGCCGTAGACTCGCTATCACACACGGAGGAGTCAGCTGAATTGTTTGACTACAATGACAGTGACATGCTGCTTGAGGATGCGCAGCAAGTACAGTGCTCTGATTCAATCTCTGAGGTTGAGCAAGGGAGTATAATAAACCTAGAGGAAGGGGGTGCCAGTGATGACACACAAATAACTGGCACTCATGTTGCCCCAGCAGCTGCAGCATACTGACAAGTTGGCTCCAGTGACGAGGAGATAGGGGGTGAAGATGACATTGATGATGATGAGGTCACTGACTCCACCTGGGTGCCAGATCGAACTGAGGAATCAAGTGAGGAGGAGGGGGAGGAGGAGGAGGAGGAGGAGGCACAGCAAACACGAGACATAACATCCTCTGTGACCAACCGTAGCACTAGCCAGTCCAAGGCATCACATGTCAGAGCTGCTCCGGTGCAGAGCGCTGTTGTCACAAAGAACACAGGCAGCAAATCTGCTGTCTGGGAGTTCTTTAAGAACTGTGCAGCAGACCCCAGCGTTGCTATTTGTAATCTATGTCAGAGGAGGCTGAAGCGTGGGATAAACACCGGACACTTGGGTACCACATGCTTGAGGCGACATATGAACAAGTGCCACACATCCCGTTGGGGCAAAACTTTGCGTAGGTCCTCCTCCTCCTCATCTGTCTCACTCTCTACCCACACTGTATGTCCTGCCATGCAATTGCCTACAACCTCCACGACAGGATGATGCTACAGTAATGGATGTACCAGCAGGTCCTTCCTCACAATGTGACATCATCCCAGTAGCTGAAGATTTACACAGTCAGATTACGTTGCCGCAGCTGCTGCAGCGAAAGAAAAAATATAGTCCCAACCATCCCCAAGCACAGCGTCTAAATGCCAGCTTAGCAAAATTACTCGCATTGCAGCTGCTGCCTTTCCAGCTGGTGGACTCTGCTCCCTTCCGTGAATTTGCTGAATGCGAGTACCACAGTGGCAGGTTCCAAAATGCCATTACATTTCACACAAGGCCATTCCAGCACTATACCAGCACGTGGAAGACAATGTTATCCAGTCACTGGGAAAAGCAGTCAGCAGCAAGGTGCATGTCACTTTAGACACGTGGTCCAGCAAGCATGGACAGGGTCATTACATTTCCTTCACGGCACACTGGGTAACTCTGATCGCAGCTGCGAGGGATCCAAGAAGGCGCTCTGTGCTGGAGCTTGTTCATCCACCACGCCTCCAGAAAGCTGCTTGTATAAGGGCTGTCTGCTCCACCACCACCACCTTTTCTTCCTCCTCCTCCTCCTCCTTCTCTGTCTCTGGCGAAGTGGCAGTTAAACCCACGCCTGACAGGGTCTACGCAATGGCTCAAGCAAAAAGATGCCATACTGTGCTTGAGCTCGTTTGTTTAGGGGACAGGACCCACACCGGGTCAGAAATTTTGTCAGCTCTGCAGGGGCAGGTGCAGAGATGGTTTACACCACGCCAGCTTGAGCTGGGAATGATCGTCTGAGATAATAGCAGCAACCTTCTCTCCGCTCCAACGCAAGGGTAAATTGACGCATGTACCATGCCTAGCACACGTCCTAAATCTGGTGGTACAGTGTTTCGTAACCAAGTACCCAGGGCTGCCAGAGCTTCTCATCCAGGCCAGAAAAGTCTGCAGCCACTTCAGACGGTCATTCCCAGCAAGCGTTCGCCTGGCAGAAATTCAAAGAGAATTCCACCTTCCCACAAACCGTCTGATCTGTGACATGCCCACCAGGTGGAATTCAACATTAGCAATGCTGCAGCGTCTGCACAAGCAGCAGAGGGCCATCAACGAGTACCTGTACGTGTATGGCACAAGGACATGTTCAGGTCAACTTGTTTTTTTTCCCCCCCGCAGTGGCTGATGATCAAGGGTGCATGCACTTTACTGTCACCATTTGAGGAGGCAACGAGGATGGTGAGCAGGGACAGTTGCATGCATCAGTGACACAATTCCTTTAGTGTTCCTGCTGGGGAATTATAGATGTGGCTCTTGAGGCAGAGCAGCGGGAGGAAGAGGAGGCCTTCCCTAGCTCTCAAAGCCCCAGTCTTTCTGCAGACAGCATTCCAGCGGGTCCTACTCAGATCAGACAGGAGGAGGAGTAGGAGGACTATTTAAGTAGTGGGGGCATTGAAGGTGGGGATTCCTCAAGGGAGGGTTTTGTGTGCCCAGAAACACAAGGGCTTGTGCGTGGCTGGGAGGAGGAAGTGCACGATACGGTCATCCTCATTGACCAGGAAGACTCGGTAGCTAATGCCACCTCCAACCTACGCTGCATGGGCTCCCTAATGATGCAAATCCTGCTAAAGGACCCCAGGATTCATGCTATCAAGGAGAGGGATCATTACTGGTTGGCAACCCTTTTTGATCCACGATACAAGGGTAAAGTTGCAGAGCTCATCCTGCCCGCACAGAGGGAGCACAGGATGAAAAAACTTGAGGACGCTCTAAAGCGACACTTGTGTAACACCTTTCCAGGCACTGGTAGATTACCAAGTGCTGACACACGTGCTTCTGAGGCTGCGGATGATCAGAGGAATAGTGGTGAAGGCCAGGGCCGCTTGACTGATGCATTTTTAATTTTTTTTAGTCCTCGACGCCCAGGGACGTCAAATGTAGGCACCCATTGCCAGCGTCTTCACCATATGGTGCAGGACTACCTAGGGGCAAAGGCAGACCTGGATACCTTTCCAGCAGATGATCCACTGGCTTACTGGGTGTTGAGATTGGATCACTGGCCAGAATTTAGCCAATATGCTATGCAGCTACTAGGTTGCCCTTCATCTAGCGTTCTTTCCGAATGGACGTTCAGTGCCGCTGGAGGTTTTGTCACAGACAAAAGAGTGCGTCTGTCCACCGACTCTGTAGACCGGCTGACATTTATAAAAATGAATCAGTCCTGGATCAGCAGCTATTAATCCCCTGATGCTGAAGTAATGGAATAGATAGGGGATGTCCTCTTCTGCATTCACAAAACCTCCAGCACTGAACTCTTCCACAATACCACAAAAGGGTTACGGTGTGAAGGCACTTGCTGCCATGAAAGTGAAAGTGAAACTTTCATCCAAAGCCTGCATAAGTTTCACAATATCTGGCTGCACTGATGCCCATTAAAAAAAAAAAAAAAAACTTTTCAATATAGGATCACATGGTCCACCCCTGCATTCTTCCACAATACCACAGAGGGGTTACTGTATGATGATACTTGCTGGCCTGGCAGTCTTGCACCAAAGGCAGAATATCTGGGTGCACTGATGCCTTAAACAGATGCATATCTTTTTTATATAGGACCCAAGGTTCACTCCTGCACTTTTCCACAATAACACAAAGGGGTTACTGTATGATGATACTTGCTGGCCTGGCATTAAAGGCACAATATCTGGGTGCACTGACGCCCATTACCAGATTAAAAACTTTTCAATAAAGGACCACATGGTCCACCCCTGCACTCTTCACAATACCACAGAGGGGTTACTGTATGATGATACTTGCTGGCCTGGCATTAAAGGCACAATATCTGGGTGCACTGACGCCATTAACAGATAAAAAAAAAACACTTTCAATATAGGACCGCATGATCCACCACTGCACTCTTCCACAATACCACAGAGGGGTTACTTTATGATAGTACTTGCATGCCTGGCACTAAAGGCACAATATCTGGGTGCACTGCCATTGACGCCTGTATCAGATTCATATCCTCAGAGGGGTTACGGTGTGACGTCACTGTTGCCGACACTAAAAGCCCCAATTTTAAAGCACCTATTGTTACTTTCATCCAAAGCCTGCATAAGTTTCACAATAATTTAGCCCAAAAAACACTAAACTTTTTCTGCGCGTCCTAAAATGTCTTTTCATACAGGCTGCCGCCCCAAACAGTTGTTTATGGATAGATTAACCCCTTAAGGACCCAGGACGTACCATGTACGTCATTGCAGCGGGTCTCTTTTAGACCGCTGACGTACATGGTACGTCCTGCGGTTTTTTGAGCGCTGGAAGCGATCGGATCGCTTCCAGCAGCTCAAACGCCATTGCAGGATGCCTGGGAGTCCAGGCATCTGTGCAATGGCGGTGAGAAGTGCCGGGGCACCTTGTGATCGCTCCCCGGGAGCGATCAACATCCGGTTTCACCGGAGAGGTGCCCGGCACTTCTAGAGAGCGCTGGAAGCGATCGGTATCGCTTCCAGCTGCTCTGTGTATATTGCAGGGATGCCTCGACATCGAGGCTTCCTTGCAATATGCTTACCTGCCGCCGGTCCGCTAAGTGAACGCTCCCCCCGAGCGATCACTTCCGGTAGCGGCAGGAAGTACTGAGTGCCACGAGGTATCATGGCACTCAGTACAAAAAGATCACATGAGTGATCAGGTGCTCTGCTGGGTGCCTCGAGGGATCAAGGCACCCAGCAGAGTAAAAAAAGTGTAAAAAAAAGAAAAAAAAGAAAAATAAAAATCAATAAAAAGGTATAAAATAAAATAAACTGACAGCCAAGATGGCGCTGCCCTTCTAAGGGCAGGGTCATCTTGGGGCTGAGTGGGATGTTCCTAGCCTGCCTCATCAGAGAGGCAGGCTAGCAACATCCAATCAAAAGTTATAAAAAATCAAAATAAAATTTCTAATTTGTCAGGTCAGGTCAATATTTTGTAAATATTGGCCGTGACCTCTGTGATTCTCCCTCCCTCTCCTCACTTGTGTTTTGGTGAGCGAGAGAGAGAGATCAGATTTGACAGGTTAGAGATTTTAGTGAGATTAGAAAAATTTAGGCAGATTTAGAAGAATTGAGGCAGGTTTAGAGTGATTTAGAGAGATTTAGGTGTTTATTTGTATTTTCTTGTGAAACCCAACGGTTCTTCTAAGAACCAACAATCCGCTTATTATATATAATAATTATAAAATTTTATAATCTATTATATATAATGTCTGAGAGGGTGTACAGCGCCGAGGAGGCATATGCCATCCTGGCGTCAGAATCTGAGGCATCTGCGTCAGACTCCGACCCTGATTTTGACCCCGCCAACTGCTCAGAGACGTCGCTAGATACATCATCTACGCTGGCCGAGGTATCGTGGCACTCAGTACAAAATCGATCACTTCAGTGATCAGGTGCTCTGCTGGGTGCCTCGAGGGATCAAGGCACCCAGCAGAGTAAAAAAAGGTAAAAAAAAGTGAAAAAGTAAAAAAAAGTGTGTAAAAAAAGTGTAAAAAAAGAAAAATAAATAAAATAAACTGACAGTTAGGGTTAGGGTTAGGGTTAGGGTTAGGGGTAGGGTTAGGGGTAGGGTTAGGGGTAGGGTTAGGGGTAGGGTTAGGGGTAGGGTTAGGGGTAGGGGTAGGGTTAGGGGTAGGGTTAGGGGTAGGGTTAGGGTTAGGGTTAGGGGTAGGGGTAGGGTTAGGGTTAGGGTTAGGGTTAGGGGTAGGGTTAGGGGTAGGGGTAGGGTTAGGGTTAGGGGTAGGGGTAGGGTTAGGGGTAGGGTTAGGGTTAGGGTAGGGGTAGGGTTAGGGTTAGGGGTAGGGTTAGGGTTAGGGGTAGGGTTAGGGGTAGGGTTAGGGGTAGGGTTAGGGGTAGGGTTAGGGTTAGGGGTAGGGATAGGGTAGGGTTAGGGGTAGGGTTAGGGGTAGGGATAGGGTTAGGGTTAGGGTTAGGGTTCTAAGGCAGGGTCAGGGGTAGGGTTAGGGTTCTAAGGGCAGGGTCATCTTGGGGCTGAGTGGGATGTTCCTAGCCTGCCTCATCAGAGAGGCAGGCTAGCAACATCCAATCAGAAGTTAGAAAAAATCAAAATAAAATTTCTAATTTGTCAGGTCAGGCCAATATTTTGTAAATATTGGCTCTGACCTCTGTGATTCTCCCTCCCTCTCCTCACTTGTGTTTTGGTGAGCGAGAGAGAGAGATCAGATTTGACAGGTTAGAGATTTTAGTGAGATTTAGTGAGATTAGAAAAATTGAGGCAGATTTAGAGAGATTTTAGGGAGATTTAGAAGAATTGAGGCAGGTTTAGAGGGATTTAGAGAGATTTAGGTGTTTATTTGTATTTTCTTGTGAAACCCAACGGTTCTTCTAAGAACCAACAATCCGCTTATATATATATAATAATTATAAAATTTTATAATCTATTATATATAATGTCTGAGAGGGTGTACAGCGCCGAGGAGGCATATGCCATCCTGGCGTCAGAATCTGAGGCATCTGCGTCAGACTCAGACCCTCATTTCGACCCCGCTAACTGCTCAGAGGCGTCGCTAGATACATTATCTATGCTGGCTGATGTATCTAGTGATGTTTCTGATGCAGATCCTGGGTCACCACCTGCCAGCAGGAGACGCACAGCTCCAGCTGAGGAGTGGGTAGTGCCTCATCGCCAGAGGCCAGATATCCCTCCTTTCACGGCAAATCCTGGCATCAATATTGATGTTGCAGGATTTACCGCCACACAGTTTTTGCAGGTGTTTATGGGGGATGATTTGTTGGGCCACATCGTGCCCAATCAAATCTGTATGCCCATCAGCATTGTGCTGCGAAGCCAGACTCCTACTTGGCAAGGCAGCAATGGACCCTGCTAGATGTGCCAGAATTTCTGAAATTCTGGGCACTTACTATGCTGATGGGCATCATAAAGAAGCCCTCAATTCGCTCCTACTGGAGCAGTAGCCCCATCTGCTCTACCCCCATTTACCCCCAATCAATGTCACGTAGAAGGTATGAAAACATTTTGCGTTTCATGCACTTCAGTGACAAACAGCCTGTGCCCTCCTAGAGAGCATCCCCAGTTTGACAGGCTGTATAAAATCCGCCCCCTGATTACCCACTTCGCCGCCAGGTTTGCAGAGGCTTATACACCTGGAAGGAATATCTGCGTGGATGAATCCCTAATGAAATACAAGGGAAGGCTGGGATTCAAGCAGTATATTCCTTCCAAACGCTCCAGGTATGGAGTGAAGGTGTATAAGCTCTGTGACAGCGAGAGTGGGTATACTCAGGCCTTCCGGGTGTACGAGGGAAAGGATAGTAGCCTTGACCCTCCAGGTTGCCCAGAACACATGGGAACCAGTGGCAAGATTGTGTGGGACCTACTTTTCCCCCTGATGAACAAAGGGTACCACTTGTATGTTGATAATTTTTATACAAGTGTCCCTTTGTTCAAGCTGCTGTATTGTTTTGATACAGCAGCATGCGGTACTGTTCGCAAGAACCGCGTAGGTTTCCCAGCACAGCTTGTCCGCACCCGGTTAAAAAGGGGGGAGACCTCAGCTCTGCGCCAAGAGGAGCTGTTGGCGGTCAAGTACAGAGACAAGAAGGATGTATACCTTCTATCCACCATCCACACTGAGAGGTCTGTGGAGGTCTCTGTACGTGGCAGAGCTGAGCGCATCAGGAAGCCAGTGTGCATCAAAGCTATAACCGGCATATGGGTGGGGTTGATCTGGCAGATCAGCTGCTCCAGCCCTACCAGATTATGCGGAAGTCAAGGGCCTGGTACAAAAAGTTTGCAATTTACCTGATGCAAATTGCAACCCACAATGCCTTTTTGCTCTGCAAAAAGGCAAACCCCGGAGTGACGCTTTCCTTTTTACAGTTTCAGCTCCAGGTCATTTCGGGGCTTTTGTACCAGGATGCACCTGCTCCCCGGGCGGTGATGGGGGACAGAGTTGGGGCTACGCATTTTATTTATAAAATCCCCCCTACTGAGGGCAAACAGAAACCCCAAAAAAGGTGCAGGGTGTGTTTCAAGAGGGGGCAGAGGAGAGACACAATCTTTTACTGCCCAGAATGCCCTGGACAACCCGGTCTGTGTCTTGGGGACTGTTTCAAGATATATCACACTGTGCGTGATCTGTGATTTTTTTTTTCTTTCTATTTTTTCTCACACTCCAGTTAGTTAGTTCAGTTTAGTTTTTTTTTTCTTTTACTGCACCAGACTTTTACATTTTATTCGTACATTTTTATGTTCTACAATTGGTGCTGTATTTTGCCAAAATCTTTGCACACCTATGCATGGGGGGCATGGGTGTACTCAGGAGACCTTGCAGAAAACAACCTGGAGAATTTTCATGCAGTAACAAACAACAGTGTCTCCTAAATCACAGTCCAAATCTAATGTGGGCGTAAAAATCTGAAAATTGAAAAATTACACCACACACCTTCTCAAATGTTTTGGGCTAAAACCGTTGCATCCATGGCATCAAAGCACTCCATATGCAATACCTTGGGGTGTCAACATAACAAATATAAACAATTTTCTGGCAATAATTCAAACTGGGGTATGCGGTAGACCCAAAACCAAAGATAGGCCTAGCTGAAGAAATAATCTCAATTTCAACTCCAATGACAAAGTCATAAAAATTGTATTTGAACCTTCCCAAAATCCTGGCAAACCTATGCATGGGGGGCATGGGTGTACTCAGGAGACCTTGCAGAAAACAACCTGGAGAGTTTTCATGCAGTAACAAACAACAGTGTCTCCTAAATCACAGTCAAAAACTGATGTGGGTGTGAAAATGAAAAATGACCACCAAACAGTATCCAATTTGTTTGGAGCAAACGGTTGCATCCATAGCATAAAAACACTCCATTTACAATACTTTGGGGTGTTAGCTTACCAAATATATGCACGTTCATAAAACTGGGGTATGTAAAAAGGCCCCTAAAAAGAAGATAAGCAAAGAAGATACTGTATGTCAAATTAGAAAATTGACAAGCACATGTCAAAGATTGGCGTAGCACCCCAAAAACAACAGAACAAATCTATATATGGGTGGTATCACTTTACTCAGAAGATGTTGCTGAACATATTTTGGGGTGTTTTTTGGCAGTAACCCATAACTGGATTTGACAATTCATGCCTAAAGTACAATGTGTGTGAAAAAATAACCCAAAAAGAGACTACCTGAAAGTTTGACATAGAGCTAGTGCATGGAAAGTGTAAAATACAACTCTTTGAAGCAGCCTAGGGTGTGCCCTTTCTAAAAATATATGGTTTGATGGGGGTAAATTACTTTGGCCGGCTTCAAAAATGTCCAAATAGGACATGGGTGCATGATGACGAAATGTGAAAATTCCAAGTTGGAAAACTGAAATGTGCACCCCCAAATAAGGCCTATTAGCCCCCAAATGACCCGACATACCTATACATGGTGGTATCAATTTACTCAGAAGATGTTGCTGAACATATTTTGGGGTTGTTTTTTGGCAGTAACCCATAACTGGATTTGACAATTCATGCCTAAAGTACAATGTGTGTGAAAAAATAACCCAAAAGTGACTACCTGAAAGTTTGACATAGAGCTAGTGCATGGAAAGTGTTAAAATACAACTCTTTGAAGCACCTAGGGTGTGCCCTTTCTAAAAATATATGGTTTGGGGGGTAAATTACTTTGGCGGCTTCAAAAATGTCCCAAATAGGACATGGGTGCATGATGACGAAATGTGAAAATTCCAAGTTGGAAAACTGAAATGCGCACCCCCCAAATAAGGCCTATTAGCCCCCAAATGACCCGACATACCTATACATGGGTGGTATCAATTTACTCAGAAGATGTTGCTGAACATATTTTGGGGTGTTTTTTGGCAGTAACCCATAACTGGATTTGACAATTCATGCCTAAAGTACAATGTGTGTGAAAAAATAACACAAAAAGTGACTACCTGAAAGTTTGACATAGAGCTAGTGCATGGAAAGTGTTAAAATACAACTCTTTGAAGCACCCTAGGGTGTGCCCTTTCTAAAAATATATGGTTTGATGGGGGTAAATTACTTTGGCCGGCTTCAAAAATGTCCCAAATAGGACATGGGTGCATGATGACGAAATGTGAAAATTCCAAGTTGGAAAACTGAAATGCGCACCCCCCCGATAAGGCCTATTAGCCCCCAAATGACCCGACATACCTATACATGGGTGGTATCAATTTACTCAGAAGATGTTGCTGAACATATTTTGGGGTGCTCTTTGGCAGTAAACCTTAAAGTTCACAGTACATGTATTCTTAAATTGCGTTCAAAAAAAAAAAAAAACCCAATTTTTTTTTTCTCAAACTTTGGCATAGATTTGGGGTAAAATGGTTTGCATGGAAAGAGTCAAAATACCCCAAGTTTAATACCTTGATTTGTGTACCTTAAAAAATATGTATATGTGGAGGGTTATTCAGGAATTAGTGACAGATATCAGTGTTACAATGTCACTATCACTAGTTTTGAAAATAAACTCTTTGGAAATGGCAAAGTGCTACTTGCACTTGTTGCATAAAATAAGGAAAAAAGCGGGGAATATGTAAACATTGGGTATTGCTAAACTCAGTACTAAATTTAGAAACTACTAAGGAATTAATTTTTTTGACGGTTGTTGATACATAAGAAATTTTGGGGGGTCAAAGTTCGAAAAAGTGGTGTTTTTTCAATTTTTTTGTCATATTTCACAATATTTTTTATAGTAAATTATATGAAATGATGAAAAAAATGGTATCTTTATAAAGTCCATTTAATGACGAGAAAAAACAGTTGTAAATTATGTGTGGGTTACATAAACGAGTAAGAGGAAAATTTGACGTAAACACTAACAGCGCAGAAACGTAAAAACAGCAGCGGTCACTAAAGGACGGATTTGTGTAAAACCGCCCGGTCACTAAGGGGTTAAAGGAAAAGCATTTACCGTCATATGAAACATCATTTATTTGTTTTTAAGTGTTTCTATACATCCTAGAAATCCGCCACTTCACGGGCAGGTGATGGGGACCTCCTAGGCACGATATTTGAAGGAATTTTTCGTTTTTATTTTTAACCCTTATTTCATGGAAAACTCACTGTCCCTTTAAAAACTTTTTTTTTTTACTTTTTGTCCTTGTTTTCTGTCCCCCAGGGCACTACCCGCACCCCCATACACCTTTTATGGCAAATATGTAGCATATATGCCCTCTTGGAGGGCACTCTAAAAAACCGAATTTTCAGCCCCATTGACTTGCATGGGAGTTCGGGTTCGGGTTCGTCCCGAACAAATGGGAAGTTCGGGTTCGGGTTCGGGCTCGAACCGAACTCGGGGGGTGTTCGGCTCATCCCTACTCCCTAGATCAATATACTTAAATTTATTGTAATTAATTCCATTGGGTATGTAAGAAAATAGCAAAGGAACATTTTTCAAAAGTATGCTCTATACATCCAAGTCATTGTGGTTTCCAAAATGTTCTATAAGGATAACGTAATTTAGGAATTTCAAGGAATTGGAATTGATATTTCATAGTGTTTCTATATTTATTCCATATAACCACTTCCCGACCGCGGACGTACCATGTACGTCACGGCTGTGGGTCTCCTTTAGACCTGAGGACATACATGGAACATCTGGGTCTCCTAACCTTCCTCCCTCCCGATACTCACCTCCCTCGTTGGGCTACCTCGGCATTATGGCAGGCCTGGAGTCAGCCCCACCTTTTGAGGGGGCCTGGCAGTCGCGGTGCATCGACAAGCGCCCCGGTGCCTGCAGTGGAAAAAGGTGAAAGGGGAGGGGGCTCCTTTAGAGCTCTGTCTCCCCTACAGTTCCACCTAGAGCCTCACAAATTGTAACGCTGGAAAGGGGAGAGTCTCCCCTTTTCAGCGGTATTCATATTTAAACATTTCGCTGCCAGATCGTGATTCGCTATACAAACCCATAGGTGGCTAACATCTTGGATGTCAGCCAAGCCTCTGGGTCACCATATATATGAAGACGTCAGTGGGCCAGTTAACCCTCTAGCTACCAAGTGGAGATACAGGGAACCATTGGATCGCCATATCTCCCGATCCATGGCAGCTAGAGCGTCATGTTTTATATCAATGGAGATTACAATGGAGATACCAAACATGACTAGGTTTTGTTGTTAATACAAAAAATAAATAAATAAATATATATATATATATATTAATTTGTCTGGGGGGTTTAATTAAATAGGAGCTTGTGACGGGACGTCGTCTCTTCCCGTCTGTCTGGCTCTCCAGACACCCCCTTACCAGGATCAGCCCGGCCTCTGAGTTGCTGGAAACTCAGTGCCTCGAGCAGCCTGATCCGCAGCTCCAGACCCGCTTGTTCTGAACGCCTGCCTTGGAACCTCTTTGCATTTCCAGAATGCCGCTCAGTGCCTTCTGAGAGTGATTATAGCTGTAGCGTAGCTGAGACACCAGGCAGGCTGTATGTTCATTACAGGATACACACTGGCCATTTCACTTGGCCGGCTTTTATTTGGTTCACAATCAGATAACAACAGTTAACATTCCCCCCCAGACATTACAGCACCGTCATTCAGCAGTTCCCCATCAGGTCCTCTCAGAGTGCAAGCTCTTGAGCAGGGGCTTCTCTGGTACTGTTCTGTGTGTTTAACTTGCATGTATATTGGTTATCCTGTCTTTCTCATTTGTACAGCGCTACGGTACATGGTGGTGCCTTATAATTAACTGTACCTGCAGTCATACAGAGTACAGGTCCTTGTTTGGGGGGATTCCAGAGGAGCAGCGGCGATCCAGGGGTACCATTTGATAGCTTGGGTCCCTAGGGTGTCACAGTCCAAAAAGCGCCCAGATCTGGGGGTAGGGGCACGAATGGCAGCATATAGTAGATATCCCCCTTGGATGCCGCATGGTCAGGGCTGCTTAAGCTCCTGGGGTCAAGAAAGGCTCAGCAAAGTGGGTTCCAATGGAGCTCCCTCCTGAAAATCACCACAACGGTAGCTCGCCTGAGGAACACCCCACGTTTGAAAAATCACCCTGCTGGAGCAGTTAGTTTTCGGGGCGCAGACGTTTAACGTTTCTGCAGATGGCTCCATTACAGGCAATGAGGTGCATTCCAGGAACGGGATTGGTTGGCCTTCTAGCTCCTTGGATGGTGATTGGCTGGGGTTTCAAACCCAGCTCATGCTTTCAATCCCAGGCTAACCTTGGTGTCGGATAACACAGTGAGCATAAGGTTTAAAGGCATTTTGATTACATTCTGATATAGGGGGGGAGTCACAAAACACCACTTAAACACTAACAGACAAATAGCTTAACTGAGGGGAATAGCAGAGGAGCGAGGGGTTAATACAGTCCAGTCTCTGAGCAAGGGGTTCCGCGACAATGATACATTTAAAACCACACAATATAAATGAACATAAGGTCTTCCCCAAAGCAACTGTCTATGTCTTTTGGGGTTTTCGCCATGGAAATAAGTTTTTGGGGTTTGACGCGGGGAGCGCTACGTCAGTTCCATGACAGAGCTAAGCTGGCATCTAAAAAGGATGAGCATAAAAAGGTCAAAGTGAGCTCAGCCCACAGAGGTGAAATGGCTCAGCAGTGAAGGGGTTATAAAGGAAAAAAAAATAAAAATTGGGTATTTCTAATCTCATGACAAAATTTTGAAACTATTTAGCCCGGGTCTTTTTTGACGGTTGTAGATTACATTACATTGTGTGAGACCTTGGACAGTTCCACTTGTGAAATAAATTGATAACATGTTCCACTTTTCAGGTACTGTCAAGGTCCGAAAGGTGGAACATGCTATCAATTTATTTCACAAGTGGAACTGTCCAAGGTCTGACACAATGTAATGTATCTTGCTGAAAGCACACAGACTGTAAGAAAATAATCCAGCTGCATGCATTCAGCAAAGAAAAACAGACCTCATAATACATTTAAAATAAATTCGGAAACCTAAAGATTAACCTAAAAAATCCTGAAAAATGCCAAAATAATCCTAACAAATAAATGCAGACACGTCTTGCTGTAAGTGAAAAAAATAAACGGTTTAATAATATATTACTCACAAAAATGGGAAAACAAAATAACCCTTTGAAACGGACTGCCGAATTGACGAAACAAAACGAACCAAAAAAAAAACTGCGCTCACATCTCTAGTATCCATAACCATGATGGGTTACTGCTTTCGGATGCCAAGGCCAAACTGGCCTCCATCTGTCTTGATCTTGAGTCTGTTCTATTACCTTTACACGTGTATTAGTATAAGGATTTAACATGTGTGGGATGTAGATAAAGATGACACCATATATGTGTCATACCCCAAGACGCCGTGCTCGCAAGAAAGGCAAAAAGTCTAAAACCTCACATTAACCCTTGCAATACCTGCCTAGCATATTCTGCCTAGACCTGATTCCATCTATGGTTCTGCTGCTATTTCAGGTGTTGCTACTGATCACCTGGCTCTCCCCTACTAAAGGGCTAAAGACCCATCATGCAGTGCTTCTGCATCGTTAAGACATTGCTGATTTAGTGTGTTCTTGCTGTCTGCTAAGTCTGCCTGTTTTGGATACCTGTGTACCGGATCTATTGACTTTTCCTGTTAGCCTGTGACCCTTTGACCTATTAGATTTCAACTTGGATATACCTATGGATTTGCCCTTTTGATACCGCGCTTAAGTACCCTGCTTCTATTCTCCCAAGGACTTTATTTTTGCTGCAAGTATTCTATTGTTTTCTGGACTTTTCATAACTCCCTGGAACCTACAGCCATATTACACCCCTGGACTCCAAATCCCAGTATTCGACTTTTTTTTCGAGATTTTGGACATTTTCGTATATATAAACATAGAAACATAGAAAAATGTCGGCAGATAAGAACCTTTCGGCCCATCTAGTCTGCCCAATTACATGGATACTTTACCTGGATTTATCTTTTGTTTAGGATAGCCTTATGCCTATCCCATGCCTGCTTAAATTCAATTACTGTTTTGGCCTCTACCACTTCTACTGGAAGACTGTTCCATGTATCCACCACCCGCTCAGTAAAATAATGCTTCCTGATGTTACTTTTAAACCTTTGCCCCTCTAATCTAAGACTATGTCCTCTTGTTTTGCTATTCGGTGTAGGAAATGTTTTTCCCCATAGGCTTCAATGTTAAAAATATTCCAGTTTTAATCCAATATCTAATAAACCGTTTATTATTATATTCTGTAGTAAAGAGTCTCTTTATTTCATTTTTTTTATTATAAATTTTTTTTTTTTTTAAACCTCACAGTATTGTGCGCCGTGTATTTATGAGCATTCAGTATTATATGGGAGTACTGCTTTATGAGAAAGAGTAGTTAAAAAAATACAAAACATAAAACTCGAGGGCTGACACCATGAGTTACCGCACCGGGTGACGCCACTGATGGTGTGAAGGCACTTGCTGCCACCAAAGGCAAAATATTTGGGTGTACTGCCACTGACGCCTGTACCAGATTCATATCATTTTAATATTGGACCGCAGGGTCCAACCCTGCACTCTTCCACAATACCACAGAGGGGTTACGGTGTGACGGCACTGTTGCTGACACTAAAGGCCCAATTTTAAAGCACCTATTGTTACTTTCATCCTTAGCCTGCATAAGTTTCACCATAATTTAGCCAAAAAAATCACTAAACTTTTTCTGCGTGTCCTAAAATGTCTTTTCATACAGGCTGCCGCCCCAAGCAGTTGTTTATGAATAGATTAAAGGAAAACCGTTTACTGTTGTTTAAAATGTAATTTTTTTGTTTTAAAATGTTTCTATACATCCTACAAACCCGCCACGTCACGGGCAGGTTATGGGGACCTCCTAGGCACGATATTTGAAGGAATTTTTCGTTTTTATTTTTAACCCTTATTTCATGGAAAAGTCACTGTTCCTTTAAAAACATTTTTTTTAAAACTTTTTGTCCTTGTTTCCTGTCCCCCAGGGCACTACCCGGACCCCCATACACCTTTTATGGCAAATATCTTGCATATATGCCCTCTTGGAGGGCACTCTAAAAACCGAGCTTTTGAGTCCCATTGACTTGCATTGAGTTATGTTCGTGTTCGCGTTCGAACTCGAACTTTTGAAATTGTTCGCGTTCGAATGCGAACCGAACATGGGGGTGTTCGGCTCATCCCTAGGTACAGGAAGCCAATGGAGAGACCGGCAAAGGGCGAGGTAGGCGAGGTGCGTCTGGTGAGAAAAATAACCCCGACACCTGCATTCATTACATATTGCAAAGGGGCAATGTTGGCATTGGGGAGGCCAATAAGGAGGGAGTTGCAGTAATCAAGCATGAACCAACACTTTTACGGTGTCTTGTGTCAGAAAGGGGCAGACAGGGGCAAGGTTCTTGAGTTAATAGTAACAGGATCTTGTCACTGTCTAGATCTGGGGAGAGAACGTTAGGTCAGATTCGAAAGGGACATCAAGGCAGCAAAATTGAGGCATCGGGCTAATGAGCATTCCATATACTCGTAGAGAGATAGGTGGTATTGGTGTTTTCTCGGAGGAGGAACAACGAGAATTTCAGTTTTAGCAAGATTGAGTTTAAGGAAGTGGGAAGATATCCAATTCGAGACAACAGAGAGACAGTCAATTACTTGATCCAGGAGAGCAGGAGAGCGATCAGGGGCGGAGAGGTAAATTTCAGTGTCATCAGCATATAGGTGGTGCTGGAATCCAAAGAAGCTGATCAATCTGCCTAGAGAGGCCGTGTATATTGAAAAAAAGAGGGACCAGTACTGAACCTTGGGGCACCCCATCAGAGACAGACTGCCAGGAGGAGGTACTTCCAGAGAATGAGACACTAAACGATAGTTGTGACGGGTAGGAAGAGAGCCATGAAAGAACAGTACCTTGAAGGCCTATATCAATAAGGGTTTTGAGAGTGGAGCGAGTGGTCAACTGTATCAAAGGCGGCAGAGAGGTCAAGAAGGATCAGCAGAGAGCAGCACTCATTAGAATTAGCAGTTACAAAGTCATTGGTCAGTTTGGCAAGAGCTGTTTCTGTCGAGTCCATAATGTTATTGACAGTCTTTTAGTCCATAGTGTCCTTTGAAAGTTCAAAAATGTTGTCCTTTTTAATACCAAACAGTCTTTGTCCATGAAAAGACATTATAGAATCTGAAATAAAGAACGGATAGCAGTTTACTGTTCTTACGCATAACTAAGTTTGCATTGATCATTATGTACCACTAACCTGTAAGAGCCATAAGGCTTGATTATTGGCCAAATAGGGGAATTACATTCAGAATTACTCTCTCTTAATACCCCTTGAGATACCAATGCCTCAATCACCTGACCCACAGGTTCCTCTGCCTGCTTTGGAATTTGATATTGCTTAATGGCAGGAAGATCTGTACCTTTTAATGACAACCTGTAAATTCGTCCTTCCACAATCCTGGTTAGATTTAGACCAGACTGTGGGATACCTTTTTCAGATATTTTACAAAATCATCATCTGGATGTACTGAAGGTGTCACCTCACTCTGTTTCACAGCCATGATATGACTACTATACCATCCTAAATCATTAGGTTGAACCACTCAACCTGTTTTGCTTTCACCTTGAACTTGCCATACAACCTGATTAAATAAATCCACATACAACTTCTTTTCATTGATAATATCCATTCCCAGTATGGTACATTGTGAGGATGGATTAATCCAAAAATCACATGTGAGGTTTCCTCCTTTGAAATCAATGTTATTATCACTAGAAAAAGTTGCACAAGTGTGTGCACCATTAAAACCAAGAAGGGATATTGTTGGTGCTTCATATTTCAAAGGCAAAGCGTTTGTCTGCTGCTCTAGTGTCTAATAAAAACTCTGTTTTATCCCCCTCTAGTGTTCCATTAACAAATAGTCACCCATAGTTATATTAGAAAGATGAACGAGGGAACAACTAGGGGTTTTACACCCCTTTTCATTGGTGAAAAACACATTTGATACTTCTGGGCTTTTAATGGCCTCCACTTTTCTTTCAATTGCTCTTAACATTTGTTAATGTCGGCTGGGTGTAGTAGAGGTAACATCACTGCTCTGCGTGGAGAGAAACTGTGGAGACATGGATTCAATCCCGACGAACACCTCTCCAGTAAGTGTCCTTGGGCGAGACACCTAACGGTACGTACTCGTCACCCAGGACATACTTGAAAACGAGAGAAATCTCAATGTATCCTTCCTGGTAAAATACTTTCTCAAAAAAAAAACAACATTTTTATGCACTCCTCATATGAACCAGGTGCAGAAGTGGGAGAAGCTGTCTCCAAAGCAGCTACATGCTGTCCATTCCTTTTGGGCTGGTAGAATGCCATTTTCTACAATATTTCCAAATATGACTCATCATGTTACAATGATAACACCATATTAGGATTACAGGTACAGTTACAAGTATTTATAAAGTGCTAATAAATTCTTTAGCGCTGTACAATGGGAGCGACAGAATAACAATATACATACATGTTACTTACACGGAACAGAAGAAAGAGAGACCCTGCTAGTAGGATGTGCATTTCGTTTTATACCGATTTGTTTTTTTAACGAAACGGGCCGATTCGGTGCTTCGGATTCGTCCGATGTTCCTAATCGTAGCATCAACGAAATACACACCTCCCAAAATAATTTCCGATGCGAAACTAAATAATGTTATTTCATATGAATGTGAAATTTGTTAAATCGCAAGTCATTTTCGTTCTATTCACGATCTCGGGTCTGTTTCGGATCATTTCGGACATCGTATTTTCGTATCATTTCGAGTCCGTTTCAGTTCCATTGCTGATTCCGTAATTTCATTTTGTTTCATGTCCGTTTCAGTTCCGTTGCTGATTTCGTAACGTCAGTCACTTTTTTCACTTGTTCCAGTGTTTTCTTTCTACATCAATAATATATTATTTTAAATATTTAATTAGCTTTTCCCTAAATCCCCAGTCTAACAGTACAAGATATTGATATTATTTACTACAATAAAATAAACGTCTTACGTATTTATATTTTTTAGGTTTTTTTGGCCATTTTTCGGGAATTTTTGGGATAATCTTTAGGATTTCTAACTAATTTTAAACAAAACTAGGCTTTATTCCCCCATACTTTTCAATGTAAAAAATTATTTGCGTTTCTAACTTCTAACTTTTTATTAAAGATCTCTTAAACCAATTTTTTGGTCTCATCTGCAGCAAACAGATATTTTCTTAATTTATTTTTTAGGATTATTTTTTTAATTTCAGGAATTTTTTGGGTTAATCTTTAGGTTTCCTAACTAATTTTAAATGTAATAACGAGGTCTGTTTTTGTCTTTGCTGAAATAGGCGGATGAAATGTTTCACTATCGGTGACGGTCCAAGGTTCAGCACCCTGGACAATAGTCGATGGTGAAACACATCAGTCTATTTTTTTCAATCGGGACCTTGGATAGTAAGTCTGCCGTTAATCCACATATTCAGTCTATTTTCTTCACATCAGGACCTTGGATAGTAATAACTTACTAACAAGCCTGCCGTTATTCAAGGTCCTGAAGTGAAGAAAATAGGCTGATTATAAGGTCCCGATGTGAAAAAAAATCAGTCTATTTTTTTCACATCGGGACCTTATAAAGTATAACTAACAAGCCTGCTGTTATCCATATAATCAGTCTATTTTCTTCACTTCAGGACCTTGGATCATCTCCACTTGGCAGCTAGGGGGTTAACTAGCCCACTGACATCCTCATTCATATGGTGAGGATGTCAGTGGGTGGGGGGTGACCCGGAGGCTTGGCTGACATCCAAGATGTCATCCACCTCCATGTTTGAATCACGATCTGGCAGCGAAACAGTTAATGCTGTACACCACTGAAAAGGGGAGACTCTCCCCGTTCCAGTGGTGCAGCTTGCATCACTGTAGCTTTAACAGTTGCAGAGATATAGGGCTCCAAAGGAACTGCCTTCCCCTTCCTGAATTTTACTCACCGGCACCTGTCGATGACATTTTCATGCAGCCTGATGATGTCATCACATCTGCCGGCCTCCAAGAAAGGGCGAGGCAAGCTTCCGTGGGAGCCGGCGAGCGAGGCAAGTATCGGCGGGAGGGAGGTTAGGAGCCAGCGGATGTACCAATGTCTAAGGGAGACCCGTCGGCGTGACGTACATGGTACATCCACGGTTGGGAAGGGGTTAAGTAAATTGTTAGTTTCTAGCAAACATTTTGCTAATAATACCACTTTTTGATTTTCCTTTTTAAACGCATTACTTGTTTCAATCTCTTTTACACCGTCTTGTATTGTAAGGAAGCAATTCTCACATAGAGTTTCAGGATTAAACCCCCTTATAGCTAGATCTTTGTTACACTGGGCAGCAGTCTTTTGCAGCGAAGAGAAATGACACATACCCTTTAAAGTACTGTTGCTTCTGACAGTGCTGGTTCTGTTAGACAGTTCTGTGACTTGTATGTTGTGATAGAAGGCAGCCCTCAAACTTTCGCTTCTTCGTTCAAAACTTCTTGCTTTCCTGAATTACGATCCGAATTCTGCAAGGACAAAAAGGCCCTCAAAACCTTCAATTCTTTTGTCTTCTTCTCTCTGGTATCAGAAACAATAAAGTCCACGTCTAGACTAATTTCTTCCTTCTACTCACAGATGCGCAGTTCATGTATTCTGCGATGAAAAGTCTTTGGAATTATTTCCAGATGTTCTGTCTCAAGTAACATATAGTGACAAGAATCTGTGTTCTTATTTGTTCCTTGTTAGACCCTCACAGGATCTTTTCAACCATTTTTTGTTATTCTGGCTCGTCATACCCGCATTCTCCACCAATAAATGTTAGAATTGTGTCTTTCCCAAAGGTCTGGATGTTCACTTTTCCACAGCAGGATACTGACAAATAAAGACGACGGTTTTGCACAAAATTGTATATTTATTTATACATGAGACACTTCAATTATTGCAATCTTTATGATGAATTAAAATAGTAGTTACAGGACAATTTAAAATCAGTGCATCAATAGTTGTTGCAAAGTTCTTGTTTTAAAAGATCTTGCAAAGTTCAAGATTCCTTACAGAGGTAATGCGTTGCATTGCAAGATATTAGTATTGCTGGAGTCTGCTAGATTGAAGCATTCAGGTTGGATCTTGATAAACTGGTGCCTTTGAAATGATACATTCCCTTTTTATATGGAACATGCATCCATCCCAATTCTTCCTACTTATTAACATAAATTTAAACCTATTGGTTTAGGGACTACATGTGACATCATTGCCATCTTCTTGTTTTTCACATTTTAAGGACTAATACATAACATTTGTGAGGTACTATATAGGTTTCACTCAGCTGACTGCCATGTGTTTCAGGAATGTTGTCCAGAAGTCCAAAAATGACCATATATGGTTTCTGGCTCATAATGGTTTTGAGGGGCCTAAACTTGCCTGAAGAAACCTAAAGAATGTGAGTTTCTAAAGACCCAAGTCTGTATGTAATATTGCTTACCATTGTATATCGCAGAGTGATTTTGAATGAAGAATAGATTTCACTGACGACTGGGCAGATAGTGGGTGGTCGTCATACTGCCGGCCGCCGGGATGCCAGCATGGGACGTTAAACCGGGTTACGAATTACGGTTAGAAGCTAGAGTTATATTAGGGTTAGATCTTACATTTCGGATTTAGGGTTAGAAATTAGTGTTATTCTGTTTAGAAACTAGAGTTAGATTAGGGTTATATTTGGTTTAGATTTCGGTTAGAAGCTAGGGTTAGATTGGAGTTAGGATATTAGAAATGCAGTAATTGGTTCAGACTACCGTAATCTTTCCACCTGTGTTAAACATTGTACCGAAACTAATTTGTTATAAAAAAAATCTATCCAAATTGATTCAGCTATAACATTTAGGATGAAATTGATTCATTATTTAATCGTTGTTATTATACGTAATAATTATAAATTATTTATTCTATAGAATTTCGAAGGAATTGCGAATATTAACGAATGTTAAGATAGTTATGTCAGTGTTTGTGTCTCAGTCTATATTATACAGTTATGTTTGCATGAGAGTGGGTGAGAAGGCCAGCAGCTTCTTGTTGCCAGTGAGTCTCAATGACAGGCACATGTTTGCCAGAATGCAGACTGTGCCTGCCACACTCACTCTCCCCTGAGCAATGCTAGGTGGGATCTGCCAGATGCTACCTGTGGAGCAGAACCAGAGACCTTTTGAGGTAATCGGAGAGAGTTAATCGGAGTGCAGCTGCAATACAGTGCCGGTTCTGTTAAAATTAGTAGAGTGCCCCTCCCAAAACCTGTGTCTGGATCCACCCCTGTGACGCAGCTAAGTGGCGCCGCTGTGTTCTGCACAGAAGCTGTTTACTGTTTAATGCGATTAAGTGAAGTGGCAAACACCAGGATAAAGAGAAGAGGAAATGGTCAGCGTTCTCCTCTGATTATGATTATTATTATTGTCATCATTTATATAGCGCCAATAGTTTCCACAGCGTTTTACAATAACCAAGGGGAACGAGATAAAGGTAAACTGACATAGGATGGAAACACTAGGTGTAGAGGGCCCTGCTCATAGGAGCTTAGAGTCTAGAGGGATTGGGGTTGAAGACAAGGGCAACTTTACTGGACAGCAGGATCATTAGTGCCAGTGGTTCAGGAATGGGGGGGGCCATAAAAGCAGCTTCAATCATGTGTGAGTAGGTGAGCAGAGGGATGAGTTGCAACAGTGATGTGGTACGCTAATCAGAAGAGATGAGTTTTGAGGGATTTCTTGAAGGCCTGAAGATCAGGGGAGAGTTTGATAGAACTAGGCAAGTCATTCCACAGGACCAGAGCTGCCCTTGAGAAATGTTGGAGGCGAGAGTTGACATGCTGGTTTAGACAGAGATCGCCCCCCACCGACCGGAGTTTTCTAGACGGGACATAGATGTTTGCATAGTAACATAGACATGCAGGGAGGGGTTGAGTTATTGAGCGATTTGAATGTGAGCATCAGTATTTTAAACTGTATCTTGAAACGTACAGAAAGCAATTGGAGGGACCGGCAGCAGGGGGGGGGGCATGTGAGGTGCATCTGGTGAGAAAAATAAGCTGGCACCTGCATTCATTACAGATTGCAAAGGGGCAATACGGGAGTTGGGGGAGGCCAATAAGGAGCGAGTTGCAGTAACATGAACCAGCACCTTTGCGGTGTCTTGCATCAGAAAGGGGAGGACGCGGGCGATGTTCTTGAGTTGATAGTAACAAGATTTGGTTACTGTCTGGATGGGGAGAGAATGTCAGGTCAGAATCAAAAGTGACACCGCGGCAGCGAGCTTGACGTGTCGGGCTAATGAGCCTTTCATTTACTTGTAGAGAGATAGGTGGTTTGAGTTTTCCTTTGAGAGGAACAACAATAATTTCAGTTTTGGTGAGATTGAGTTTAAAGAAGTGTAAAGACATCCAATTCGAGACAGCGGAGAGACAGTCAGTGACTCGATCCAGGAGAGCCGGAGAGAGATCAGGGGAGGAGAGGTATATTAGTATCATCAGCGTATAGGTGGTACTGGAATCCAAAGGAGCTGATCAGTTTGCCTCCTTCTGCTGGTCCTCCAATCTACTGGGATGCCAACGCTTTCTCGTATTCTGCAAGCTGGGATCAGTGTTTCAATGTAATCGACAGTGCATCATTTTTACACTAACAAGGGGGTTAGTTAAAGACACTGTTGATTGCTGAAGTTGCAAATATTGGCATAAAATGTCATTGTTGCAACAGCAACAAATGCTGGAGTTTCACAAAAGTGGAATTTAAACAGTGGCAGGAGAAGCTTCAGAATGTAGCTGTATGGGTTTCCTTTTTCCACCAACATCGGCACTCTTTGAAAAATCCCCATAGCGGAACTGCCGGGATAAAACATATTTTTTAATAGTGATTAAAATAACCCAAAAAAGTCTTCCCTTTGGGGTAGCACATGGAGTTTTGGAGTGAATGAGTTTGAAAGAACTGAACTATCACTAGTAGCCAGCCAAAAAATGATAGTTTCTTGAATAAAAGGCTTATAGAAGAAGTAGGCCTCATTTTTTAAGGTTTGTCCAGAATCTCTAGCTGTCCCTTTCGTTGGTTACAGCGGCATTTCCTGGGTAAGATATGTGGTCAGGCTAGGCTTCCGTTACTGACCATGAGACATTGAAAGGCAGTTGAAAAGAGGAAGTGAAACTCAAATGTTCAGGAAAAACATTAAAGCATAAAATCTATGAATAAACATGTAACATATGTTTTTAATCTTACATTATGCTAGGTTTTAATATTTTATATGTGAAATTGTGTAGGCCTGTGCTTCTACTTGATAGGCTAAAAGTATATCCTGTTGAAACATCATGTAATGCATATTTGTCATTGAAACCAGACGAATACAGAGAAGAAAGTGAAAGAAACTGGCAGTTGTGTATTTTTTCTGATTATTTCTTCTCTCAAAAGGGAGAAGTCCTTGGCTCTCACTCACAGGGACACCCGGCGTGAGCCAAGGTGTGCTGTTATTCTGGACAGATAGCCCTTTAGGCAGGATATCTGCTGTCTGCAAGACACACAGATCAGGAGACAAATAAGCAGATAACAAGAGACAAAGAACAGGACAACAGGCAGGGCAAGGGTTAAGGGAGAGAACAAGAATATACTGGCACCCAGCAGCACACAAAAACCCCTAATCTAGGTTACGGTTCTTAAAATGGCCATCTGTTCAAAGGGAGGGACCTCACTGATGGGTGACACACACAACCAAGAGACAGGACAAGAGGGACAAATCCAGAGTTGTGGTAATAAACCAGAGCAAGAGTTAAAAACCAGAATGGATAGTCATACAAAAGCCAGAGATCAGAAACCAGAGAGGGATATCAGACAAGCTAGGAGTCAGAACAAAGGAGATCAAAGAGCATAAGGGATAACACACTGGAAGAGTCAGAGAACCAGACCAGAGTCATACACAGTACATCAGATAGCACTGAAACACACAGATCAGAATAAACCAAAATATAACAGACAAGGCAACTGGAGGGGCAGACAGACTAAGGAAACAAGAAACCAGAAATAAACTGAAGACTGGAAACCATGGAAAAATAACAAAGGCAAATCCAATTAGAGATGTGCACCATTTTTTTTTTTCGATTCGGGTAGTTCGGATTTTGAAAATTTTCGTGTCGGACGATTTCCATTTCGGTTCCTTTTGTTTCGGCTCGTTTTTCGTATCGACTCTTTTTTCCTGATATCGGACATTTTTGTGTTTTCGGATCGTCTGTTCTATTCATTTTGACTTAAACTAATGGTATTTTGGATGATCCGATATTTCTGTCGATACGGTAAGTCTGCCGATTCCATCATTTTTTTTAAATAAAGATCCTTTTTTTCTTATGAATATGCATTGCACAACTTTATTTAATCATATTAAAATGGTAGGAAAGGAACAAAAATGAACAAAACGATTTAAAAAATGCAAAACTGACCCAAATGGTCTGATTTTAAAAATAAAAACCAGAACAAAAAGGTTTTAAAAAAAAAAAAAGTTAATCAAAATTATCTGAAACAGAAAAAAAGCCCAGAACAAATAAAATGATTTAAGACGATTTTTTTAAAAAAATTTTAACCCTTTCACGCCCGTGGGCTGACCTCATTTTTACCGGATTCGCTCATCAATGTTTAAACGCGTTTTGAAGCCTTATTTTATTGTATGACCCAGACATGTAATATATCTTTCTTTCCGGCAGACTCGGCAGATTCATAATAAATCATTATTATATGTATACATTATGTCCTGTCTGTATATTATAACAAAAAATGCAATAAAATTAGAATTTTCAATAATTGTAAAGTGTTTTTTTTCACATTTTAACATGCGAGCGTTTGCTGTTATATATTATATGAGTTGCGCTTGTTAAAAAAATTAGTAATGGGAGACTTGTTACTTTTTTTGGGTGAAAATTACACGATTTTTAACAAACGCACCGCATACAAAAATCGTTAGTGCAGAATCATTGTTCACATTATTATTGAAATGGGAACAATATTGCTGCATTAACAAAAAAAAGTTTTTTTTTTTATTAAAATATTTGTTATTTTCTTTTCTTTTTTTTTTTTTGCTCTGGCCGATTCAACGATACCAAACATTAACCCCTAGCTGCCAGGGATCGGGAGATAGGGGATTCATTGGAACCCCCTATCTCCACCATTGGTGGCAGTTAGGGGTTAACTCCAGAACTGACGTCATCACGCTATGCACGATGACGCCAGTCGTCAGGGGGAGATCCCGGAAGCTTGGCCGACATCCAAGATGTCGGCAAGCTCCGGGAGAGGATCATAACCTGGCGCCTTTCGGCGCCGAATCACGATCAGGCCCCAATGGGTTAAAGCCAGCCACTGTTTGGAAGGGCAGGATGTGCCCTTCCAAACAGTGCCTGCCTTTCACTGCTGCCCCCAGCCGATCAGGAAGGACCTCCCCCTCCCTTTCAGGCACCTCCTCCGCACTCGCAGGGGGGGCGCCGGAAATAGATGTCATCGTGCTAGCATTGTGTCCCTGCCGGGGTTCCGGAGTGCCGGGCTGACATCCAAGATGTCAGCCTGCACCAGGAGGGTGCAGCAATCAGCCGGAATCCCAGCCTATTGCTGAATCCTGTGCAAGGACGTGCTCAGCGCGTCCATAGCACAGGCAGAGCACTTGGCAGGACGCATTGAGCGCGTCCTTAGCAACCAAGTGGTTAATGCAGCATATGAATCCACACACTGCTGGGAAGCACCTCTCTGCGGTATAATAAATGTAGCATATGAATCCACACACTGCTGGGAAGCAGCTCTCTGCGGTATAATTAATGCAGCATATGAATCCACACACTGCTGGGAAGCTCCTCTCTGCAGTATAATTAATGCAGCATATGAATCCACACACTGCTGGGAAGCGCCTCTCTGTGGTATAATTAATGCAGCATATGAATCCTCACACTGCTGGGAAGCACCTCTTTGCGGTATAATTAATGCAGAATATGAATCCACACACTGCTGGGAAGCGCCTCTCTGCAGTATAATTAATGCAGCATATGAATCCTCACACTGCTGGGAGGCACCTCTCTGCGGTATAATTAATGCAGCATATGAATCCACACACTGCTGGGAAGCTCCTCTCTGCGGTATAATTAATGCAGCATATGAATCCACACACTGCTGGGAAGCGCCTCTCTGCAGTATAATTAATGCAGCATATGAATCCACACACTGCTGGGAAGCTCCTCTCTGCGGTATAATTAATGCAGCATATGAATCCACACACTGCTGGGAAGCTCCTCTCTGCAGTATAATTAATGTAGCATTAGAATCCACACACTGCTGGGAAGCGCCTCTCTGCGGTATAATTAATACAGCATATGAATCCACACACTGCTGGGAAGCACCTCTCTGCAGTATAATTAATGCAGCATATGAATCCACACACTGCTGGGAAGCACCTCTCTGCAGTATAATTAATGCAGCATATGAATCCACACACTGCTGGGAAGCGCCTCTCTGCGGTATAATTAATACAGCATATGAATCCACACACTGCTGGGAAGCGCTCTCTGCAGTATAATTAATACAGCAAATGAATCCACACACTGCTGGGAGCGCCTCTACAGTATAATTAATGCAGCATATGAATCCACACACACTGCTGGGAAGCACCTCTCTGCAGTATAATTAATGCAGCATATGAATCCACACACTGCTGGGAAGCGCCTCTCTGCAGTATAATTAATGCAGCATATGAATCCACACACTGCTGGGAAGCGCCTCTCTGCGGTATAATTAATGCAGCATATGAATCCACACACTGCTGGGAAGCGCCTCTACAGTATAATTAATGCAGCATATGAATCCACACACACTGCTGGGAAGCACCTCTCTGCAGTATAATTAATGCAGCATATGAATCCACACACTGCTGGGAAGCGCCTCTCTGCAGTATAATTAATGCAGCATATGAATCCACACACTGCTGGGAAGCGCCTCTACAGTATAATTAATGCAGCATATGAATCCACACACACTGCTGGGAAGCACCTCTCTGCAGTATAATTAATGCAGCATATGAATCCACACACTGCTGGGAAGCGCCTCTCTGCAGTATAATTAATGCAGCATATGAATCCACACACTGCTGGGAAGCGTCTCTCTGCAGTATAATTAATGCAGCATATGAATCCACACACTGCTGGGCAGCAACTCTCTGCAGTATAATTAATGCAGCATATGAATCCACACACTGCGGGGAAGCACCTCTCTGCAGTATAATTAATGTATCATATGAATCCACACACTGCTGGGAAGCACCTCTCTGCGGTATAATTAATGCATCATATGAATCCACACACTGCTGGGAAGCGCCTCTCTGCAGTATAATTAATGCAGCATATGAATCCACACACAGCTGGGAAGCACCTCTCTGCAGTATAATTAATGCAGCATATGAATCCACACACTGCTGGGAAGCGCCTCTCTGCAGTATAATTAATGCAGCATATGAATCCACACACTGCTGGGAAGCACCTCTCTGCAGTATAATTAATGCAGCATATGAATCCACACACTGCTGGGAAGCGCCTCTCTGCAGTATAATTAATGCAGCATATGAATCCACACATTCGAATTTGAACTTTTTCAGATGTTTGAGTTCGAATTTGAACCGAAGAGGGGGGTGTTCGGCCCATCACTAGTTCTGAATATCTGAGGGCCTCTACTGAGTCCCTCACTAAAAAGGTGAGAATAAGAGTGGGTAATGAAGTGATTAACCTTAGGGATGGGCTGCCGGTTCGAATCTGTTCGATGTTCGTATCGAACATCGGCTGTTCGAAAGTTCACGAACTTCGAACTTTTCGGCTAGGGTCAGACGAAAGCAGTTTTAACGTGCGTTTAGTCACACGAAATCACGGCCGTGCTAGCAGCAAATGACGTCCAATGCCGGGGAACACACGAAGTACGGCTGCACGAAAGTTCGTCCGCGCAACGCAAGTGGCAAACGAACGCATTTTTCCTAGAACGTCAAACCACTAGTACGGACGTACAGAGTGTGCTGCGTCCGCTAGCGGCGTTAGTGCGAGATGTCAGACGCTGCTAATGTCCGGCCAACATAACGTCCAGACACAAAAAGTGTTTTATTAATGATCCGTACAAAATCACGGCCGAACAGGCGCATCGTATGACCGCTATCGCGTATTCCGTGAAAAAATGCGTCCATTCGTTCGAACGCACTTTTTCACTGACAACACAAAAAATGCGTTCGTCTGACCCTAGCCTTCAGGCCGTTCGCAAAAAGTTCAAATTTTATTTAATTTTTTAAATTTTTTTTCTAGAAAATCTAAAAATAAAGTGACTCTACTGAAGAATATTATAATAACAGTTTATTAGATATTGAATTAAAAAGGGAATATTTTTAACATTGAAGCCTATGGGATAAAACATCAGGCAGACGAGGCCCTCTAATCAGGCACTGTAGAGGGCAGCCCGCCGGGGCGTCCCAAGGATCCCTTGAGGAGCATGCGGCCGTCGGATGATAGAGCTGCGACTGTGTGGGGAGGCCGGCCGGGTGCATGTGGCAGAGAGGCGGCGCAGGGAGGGAGCCACTGCACCTGCGGCCACGGCAGACCGCCCCACAACCAGGACCCAGGGACCCCCCACTGACTGACCACCAGGCAAGGTAAGGTGACACATTTCTAAAAAAATAAAATCCGAGGACATTTTTAAATATCCCAAGGAATATAAAATAAAACTTTTTTTTTCTTTCTAATACTCACCTGATTCCTGGATCCACCAACAAGCGCAGCCTCCCGTCTCCCACGCTGTTAGAAGCTGCATACACCGGCACGCTGTTTGCAGCTTCTGAGAAGATACGCTATTAGTGTAGAGGGAGAGATGCAAAATGCGCAGCCGGCTTCCCCGCTACATTATTAATGTATCTTCTCAGAAGCTGCACACAGCGCACCGGTTAAAGCTAGCATCAGACTGTAGAGGTGCTGCCCGGCAGTGTGAGGATTCATACGCTGCATTATTATACTGTAAAGGTGCTGCCCGGCAGTGTGAGGATTCATACGCTGCATTAATTCTTCTTCTTACAAATTTGGTTACTTAACCCATTTGCGTTTGGATTGTAATATTGTGACATCCAGGGCCCCGGGTGGCAATCGGGGGGCCCCCGAACGCATGGTGCTGCCAGCTGGCTGAATGCCAGGAGTTCCGGTGGCACCCGGCGCAGCTGTGAGTGATCAGGGGGCAGGGCGCGGCGTGATGACGCAGAGCCGCCGGGACCTTTAAGGCTGGGGTCAGACGAACAGTGTTAACGTGCGTTCTGGCGTACATAATTACGGCCGCACTAGCAGCAAATGACGGGCAATGACGGCCAATATACGACGTCCGGCCGCGCAACGCAAGCGGAAAATGAACGCATTTTTTCGAGAACGCAGAACCGCTAGTACGGACGTACAGAGTGCGCTGCGCCCGCTAGCGGTGTGTGTGTGTGATTAGGAGACGTCAGACCCTGCTCATGTCCGGCCAACATAACGTCCAGACGCAAAAAGTTTCCTGGTTTGGATTCGTAAAACATCACGCACGAACATGCGCATCGTATGACCGTTTTCGCATATTCCGTGAAAAAATACATCAATGCGTTCAGACGCACTTTTTTACGTTCGCGTGTAAAAATGCTTTCGTCTGACCCTAGCCTAAATCAGGAGCGAGCGCTGTACACCTTCCTTTGCCATGGAGTTTCATTCCCGCATCGCTAGCTTACCGAATAATTTTGTATACTTGTTACTGACCCTGCTTGTTCTGAGGACCTGATCTGTTGCCGGCTTTGCCTGCCATTTGACTATTCTCTATGTGTATTCCCTGCCTGTTCTGTTTGCCTCCTGTTGCTACTGGTGTGCGCCGATTCTCACCATATACAGTAGCGCAGTCCAAGTGCCAAAACGTTGCTGACCCAGTTTTGTTGTAACAATTACTCTCGTTCTGCGCCCCTGTCTAGTATATTCCGCTGCTAGTTGTTACTGCTGGTGCGCTTCCATCCTGCCATATACTATAGCGCAGTACAAACGTATATTGATCTCAGTCTGTGGTGTATATTACTGGTGCTGTCTCCCTGGCCTCTGTGACTGCTAGAGGTTAGGTTTAGTGGTCCCGAGTCCCGACCATCGTAAGGATCGGAGGGTTAGAGGTCTGTTACCAGGGATCCTACCAGGTCTGTCCTGGGGAATCGTTACAAATATGCAGTGAACACCGCAGAAAACGTTATTGCTCACGCAAGTGAGCGTTAACGTTTGCGTTAAGATCGGAATTTTTCCCACTCGTTGTTGCTCAAACATTTCCCACGGCTTCAAATCGCGTTTAAACATGAGCAAAAGCGGTAAAAATGAGCTCTGCGCACAGCGGTGAAATGGCTCAGCACTCAGCATTGAAAGGGTTAAAACCATATTTTATTTTTTACTTTTTGTCCTTGTTTCCTGTCCCCCAGGGCACTACCCGGACCCCCATACACCTTTTATGGCAAATATGTTGCATATATGCCCTCTTGGAGGGCACTCTAAAAATCGAACTTTGAGTCCCATTGACTTGTATTGAGTTCAGTTCGAACTTTTGAATTTGTTCGAGTTCGAATGCGAACCGAACACGGGGGGGTGTTCGGTAGGGATGTGCGTTTCGGGTTTCGGAATTTCGGAATTTTCACGAAATTTCCCGATTCGTGTTTTCGGATGCGGACGATTTTCCGAAAATTTTTAGATCCGAAAATGGCAGATCCCAAAACTTTTCCTAGCCGAAACGAAATATTTTCGGAATTTTCGAATGTACTTGAAATGTGTCAAATCGAAATTTATTGCTTTGAAACGAGGAGAACAGACGTTCCGGAAAAACGAAAATTTTCGAAAATACGAAAAGTCGATACAAAAAACGAGCTAAGTGACACGAAAATACAAAAAATGGTCGAAATTCTGAAAAAAAATGTACACGAAAAACGAGTCGAGCCGAACCGAATCGAAACAGAAATCGGTCGAAACGAGCTGAATCGAAAAGTTTAAAAATCCGAAAAATCGAATCGAACCGAAAAAAAAAATCGGTGCACAAGCCTAGTGTTCGGCTCACCCCTAATTAACATGTTGTATTTTTACATTTTTGCATTATTTTACTGTTAAAGCCACATTATTGTACAATTTGCCCAGAATACCTGATGTTTCACTGTCATAAAGATTAACAGTTACTCAAAGAACACCGAAATTCCACCATTCCCCGCACTTTGGGGAATCAAATTCCTCGACTCTGAGGTGAATCCAGCATTCACCACAGGGTCCCCAAAGTGCAGGTTAAAGCCGCCGACCGCATCCTAAAAACTGCCTCAAAAATTGCTGAAACAAATGGAAAAAACGCTGCAAAGCAAAAAAACAAATTGGGCGATCCAATAAACTGCCAAAAAAAAGCCGAACGCACCCGCCAATCCATCGCAAAACCACCAAATGCATCTGAAAAAAGCCAACGATCCACCGAACAGAGTGCTGACCACCCACAGGAAAAAGCTGACAAGCCGAACAGGGTAAAAAAAAACACAAAACTTTTAAAAGCTGTTAGCAAAAAACTACTTGACGAAAATACCTGGAATATATAATGTATTATGAATAATAATAAAAAGTCTGTTAAAAAGAAAATGCTATTTAAAAAAATAAAAGAAAATCAGAAAAAAAAAAAAAAAGAAAAGAATCGCCAAAAATGCCTAAAATATCCTAAAAAATAAATTCTTTAATTTGAAGCAAAAAGTCTAAACGGTTTAATAAATATTTGCTAAAAACTGGAATATTTTTAGCATTGAATCCTATGGGATTCGCCTGATTAAACCTGTCGAATGAAACCACTGAACATCAGGGCATTTCACTGACATTCCTCTGTTGTTCAATGTGAATAGATTAACCATTGCTTCTCTATGGGGGATTTCACTGCCGCCGAAGATCACTGATTTTCTCTGGCAATTCGCCAAAATTTGGCAAATCGCCAGCTTTTTGAATAAGCCGAATGGCTCCGAAATGATACCATACGAGGAAATTTCCCATTTGGTGCAATTTCTTTGCCAATTCGGCACTCTTTGAATAACCCCTAAAAACAATACAATGTAACCTAAAAGTATTAAAGTGACAGCGTCTGGAAATAGGATATAAGAGTTTCAAATGAATTTTATCTCACCTGTGTATATTTATAAACCCACAGTATCTGGGACATTGGGATAGTTGTGTCTGAATGTTGGTCGCCAATAAATCCGGCCAAATTGTTCCAAGAATAATTAGGGACGGTCTTCCTTGGGCCAGACAGAATCTGTAGGACGCTTTCCACGGCTTTCCTTGTGTCTGCGCAGGAATCAAATAAATGATATCCCAGGGTGACATTTTTTCCAATCATTTTGGTTAAATTTAGCTTTTTGATGGCAAAAATATAATTAAGAAAGTTTACGTAATTCCGAAAAAAAGCTCTGTAATAATAATAAAAACAAACAATGGAAAAAAGAAACGTCAGTGATTTTACTATAGAATTGGAATTAAATATCGACGATTAGATTTTTTAGTGGAAATATCAGCTTTGGAAATTCAATTAGAATTTATCTCTCATTTCCTGAAATGTGCTGATAGAGAGAATGAGTTTGAAATCCCTTTTTAACCCCTTCACTAGCAAGTGATTTTCCAAAAAACCCATTGTCAGAATCCAGTAGTTTATTGTAAAATCATTTTTAATTAATTATAAAGTAAGAAATATTTGAGCTTAAACCCATTGTATTTCAAACTGAAAATAACCTATTTTGGCCAGTAGATGGCGCCCAAACAGATCTACTGCCAAACTGAGTTACAGAGGTTTGAGCGGCTGGTCTAGTTTCTTCTATTTTTCCCCGCATCGGATGCTGAAAGCTCGATATTTCCGTGCATTCAGCAGCTGATTTTACAGTTTTAGCTCTTTGGGTATTATGCTCACAGGGCTAAAACTTTGGGGGCACCTGCTGCAGTCGCAGATCAGCATATCGAGATACCTCGATATCGGGGCCCCAGATGGTACCTTGGAAGCCCTAGATATCAGTAGTGAAGGGTTTAAACATCGACTTTTTCCAATGGCCCAATCTGTCTGATGCTGGATGAAAAGAAGCTTTTTTGGGGCATTTTACTGAACATTCGCTGGACAGACGGCTGAATCGATCCGGGAAAAGCCTGCGATCTACCGAACAGACCACCGACCAGCTGCCGAACAAGGGTAACAAGAACAAACAAAATACGCATCTTTTAAAATGTGTTTAAGAAAAAGTGCACGACAATGTCTGGTAATAATATATAAGGTTCTATGAATACCAATAAAAAGTTCTGTTACAAAATAAAAAAAAGGCCATGTTACATAATCTGAAATAAAAATGTCACCAAAAAAAATAAAATCCCAAAAAATGCCTGAAAAACCCTAAAATAAAATAAAATAAATAAAAAAACTTTTTGCTGCAAATGAAAAGAATAAATGGCTGAATAAATTATTAGGAAAACGGGAATATTTTTGACATTGAAACCTATGGGATTCGCCTGAATAAACCTGCCGATTGAAACCACTGAACATCAGGACATTTCACTGACATTTCTCTGCTGTTCAATGTGAATAGATTAACCATTGCTTCTCTATGGGGACTTCACTGCCGCCGAACAGGCACCGTATTTCACTGCCGCTGAACAGGCACCGTATTTCACTGCCGCCGAACAGGCACCGTATTTCACTGCCATCAGACAGGCACCGTATTTCACTGCCGAACAGACACCGTATTTCATTGCCGTCAGACAGACACCGTATTTCACTGCCGAACAGGCACCGTATTTCACTGTCACCGAACAGGCACCATATTTCACTGTTACCGAACAGGCACCGTATTTCACTGCCATCAGACAGGCACCGTATTTCATTGCCGTCAGACAGACACCATATTTCACTGCCGAACAGACACCGTATTTCATTGCCGTCAGACACTATATGAAGCTGGCAATTCGCCAATACTTGGCAAATCGCCAGCTTTTTGAATAGCTTAATGGTCCTAAAATTGCACAGTATGGGAAAATTCACTGCTTGGTGCAATTTCGTGGCCAATTTGCTGCTCTCTATATTACCCCTTAAGACTTATTTTGTGTAAACTGCCCCCCCCACAGTATCTTTCTATCACTTGCTCCTCATTGTATGGTTTTGGCCATAGAATAGGGTTGTGCGTTTCGGAATTTTGGAATTTTCACGAAATTTCCCCATTCGTGTCTTCGGATTCGGCAGAATTTCCGAATTGGGTCGGACCCGAAAACCGATAGATCCAAAAAGTTTTCCGAGCCGAAACGAAAAAATTTCGGATTTTTTGAGTGGACTTGAAATGTGTCAAATCGAAATTTATTTTTGCTCTATCCATGATTTCGGTTCCATTCGTGATTTCGGTTCCATTTCGGTAATTCTGGAAATCGTATATTTAACTATTATCGGTTATATCGCTGATTCTGTAAATTTTGTATTTGTAAATGCGTATCACTTGTTTCTTGTGGCATTCGGGTCAGTTTAGCGTTTTTTAAATCGTTTTGTTCATTTTTTTTTGTTCCTTGGCTTTCATACCATTTTAATATGATTAAATAAAGTTGTGAAATGTATATTCAATTATTCATAAGAAAAAAAGGATCTTTACTTAATAAAATAAAACACGATAGAATCGCCAGAATTATCGTAGACACTTTGAAACGAGGAGAACAGACGTTCCAAAAAAACGAAAATTTCCAAAATTTCCGAAAAGTCGATACAAAAAACCAGCAAAGTGACCCGAAAACACGAAAAATGGTCGATATTCCAAAAAAAAAATGTACACCAAAAACGAGCCGAGCCGAATCGAAACAGAAATCGGTCGAAACGAGCCGAATCGAAAATTTTAAACATCCGAACAAATCGAACCGAATCGAACCGAAAAAAAAAAAAATCGGTGCACAAGCCTACCATAGAATGGAGCTAATTACTCACTGCTGCGGCTAATTGAAAAGTTAGCCACGGCTCTATGCTGGTGCTCATTACACTTCTGCAGAATCAGTTAACACCAGCTGAAACCCCCCAAAAAAATGAAATACTCACCTCTCATCTTGCGGTGAATGGTGGCCCCGGTCTCCCTCCGCAATTACTCCACCGACCTGCAGGATCTCGTGAGAGGCAAGATCCTGCAGGTCATGTGACCCAGCATCCTTTGTGGGTAAAACTCCTGATCAAACCAATGCAGGGTACTGTAACTCTCACTCTTCTGCAATTGCTCATGGACAGCTTCTTCCTCCATCCATAGGTGTCACGTTCACACTCGATAACCATAGTGTGGATCCCTTCAGACAGACCTCTAACCCTCCAATCCTTGAAATGGTCGGGACCACTAACCCTATTACTCCCAGCCAGGAAAAGCAAACACACCAGTAACAATGAGCACAATAAGTGATAAAGCAGTAGTTCTTACTGAGCATATGCTGAGTTGGAAGGGGTTAACTTCATAGACAATCGATCAGTGCTAGGCCCACACTGGCTGTGTATATTACTAGAGTCAGAACAAGCTTGGTCAATATTACAGTCCGGGTCGGTAACAGAGAGGGTTCACATACAACAGGTTGGCAACAATATCTGTCAATATTCAGCGTGTGGCAGGAACAGCAATCGTTCTGAGGCTGCTCTGGGATAAACCATACATACAGGCTGATACTCAGAATCGTCAGTAAACAGTCCGGGTCGATAACAGAGAGGGCCCTCGTACAAGCAGAATTGGCAATAGAGAATTAGAATCAAAAGTCAGGGAAACATTGAGTCGAGCAAACGAAACACTAGTGATGCAGGAAAATGACTCCACGTCAAGGCAAAGTCTCAGGGCGTGCGCCCTATACTTAAAGGCCGGCGGCTACGCGTCATCATGCCGCGCCCCACCCCCTGATCAGCCTCAAGCATGCCCGGCACTGCCGGAGCTCCTGGCACTCATCCAACCAGTGGCGTCGTGCGTCCGGGACCCCCCTGAGACCCCCCAGATGTGACAATAGGATCCTGCTGCCATCATATCTCCATGAGAATACTGGTCCTTTTGCTCTGCGTTCAATCTCCATAATCCGGATTTGAAACAACTGTTCTTTCTCCATCATTCAAGTTTAATGGGCCAGTTCTCTCTCCTCTCTCTGTAATTTGGAGACTTCTGCCATCACCTCTGTGATAATATCATGGCTGGGATTCAGACCATACCTTTCCACAGTGCTTTTTTTCTGGAAAAATAAGTGGGGTACTCGCATGCCCCGGGAAAAACTGATTATTATGAAGATTTTTTGTGTCCTAATAAATACTCCTATATTCACACTGGATATATTGCCCCCAGTTCACACTGGATATATTGCCCCAGGCTCACATGGATATATTGCCCCATGCCAGCTCACCATGGATATATTGCCCCAGCTCACACATGGATATATTGCCCCAGACCAGCTCACACATGGATATATTGCCCCAGACCAGCTCACACATGGATATATTGCCCCAGACCAGCTCACATATGGATATATTGCCCCAGACCAGCTCACATATGGATATATTGCCCCAGACCAGCTCACACATGGATATATTGCCCCAGACCAGCTCACATGGATATATTGCCCCAGGCCAGCTCACGTAGATATATTGCCCCCAGACCAGCTCCTGCAGGCAGGGGGCGCTCACGCCGCAACCGAAGAGCAGCCAGACCATTGAGACCCGGGAACTCAGGGACTGTACATCCACCTCGTCCCTCTCTGCCGTAACAAGCTTCTCCCCCAGCAGCTCCAGCAGTGCAGTGCCCGCCTCCCCGTGCAGTCCAACCCCTGACATGCTGCTCGCCTGGGGCCCCCGTTATCTACTGCCTGCATGCGCTCCGCAAATCAGAGACAGGGACTGTGCTGGGACACCCCAGGCTGAGGACATGGTGCGCCTCAGCCTGGGGGGGCCCAGCACAGTCCCTGCACTGCCCTTTATCTCTTACCGGCGGAGCTCAAACCAGCGGGGCCCAGCGAGGATGATAGCTCTCACCCGGAGCCGACACTCTTCTGGAGTCCTCCAGTCTTCTGCCAATGCGTACTCTGAGCTGCGCATCGCATGTGGGGGTGTAGCCTGTTTGTATTGTGCGAGACACGCTGCAGCACCACCGAGGGGATTGACTGTGCGCTGCCGCGTGCAGCCGAAGAACGCCCCTGCCTCCAAGTGCTGATGCGGTGGCGCGGTAGCAAATTAGGCCCTGCCAAGAGGTGCCAGTACGCCGTACCGGCACGTACCGGCTCAAAAAAACCCCTGCCTTTCCAGACGTTCTCTCACTCTCCTAGTGAAGTCACTATCCTTTTTGTATGCGTCCAGCCACTCCCTGGCCTGCTGTGCTTGGTTCCTGATGTATCTCTGCCACAGTTTTGAGAAGCATCCATCCCTTCTCTCCAGCCAAGCCAAGCAGCTTTCCTTCTCCCACAACTCTCTGCCAGAACTTGAGGGAGTGCTGTATATTTCTATGTATCGTTCCTCAAACACCAGACACAGCTTAATGCAGGGGAATAGTTTATTGGAAATGGGATCAATTATATGGGAAACAAGGAGGGGGGAGGTAACATGACATAATCAACTGAACACATTGTCTACATGATGGGTGTGACGAAATCCTCTACTCCGGATGAGTAGATCCGCCATTAACTCTGTCCTTGCCTTGGGGCACTGTGTGGTAGCTTTCCAGCCGAGGCGTCAGCCCTGGATGCAGTGAAGACAGCTGCTCAGAATAAGCCGTTCTACTGGATGAAGCCAGTGACACCACTATTAAGAGTGCATCAATCCGCTGCTTGCCTCTTCCTGGATCCATGGATACCGAGGCTCTGTGAGAATAGCCCTTTATCCCTTCCCAGTTACTAGTAGAGACAAAAGTGTAGGTTGAAGGAAAATCAGAGTGTATTTTGAATAGGAACATACAGTGCTTATATACAGTACAACATCTTGATAACCCGGGTTTCCATCCTACAGACTTTCCGGTGCCTGGAAGTCCGGCATGGACTGCTAGACCATAGGTTAATATGGGAATTTTGGTACCAACCATAGCCCTTTCTCTGGGATACACTCCCCGCTCTCAGCAAGGGTCCGGCAGGGAAATTCTATCTGCATCCTTTGAGCCTGCTGGGCTCGGCGGCTGCTTCCCCTGGAGGTATCCTGATACCCTGCTGAGGGTTGCAGATCTGTAAAGGTTTATTCTGCTGGAGCAGCAACACTTTCTGGGTCCTATTGGATAGCTCTGGGTTGCCGAGCTACTCCTGCCAAAAGAGTGTCCGAGCGGCCGGCGGGTGAACAGGAGTCGGGTTTTGGCAGCTTGCCAGCGGTATTCGCGATCTCCTGGGGAGCCTCCTGCATTACACAATTTTAGGCAAACTGGGGTACACTTTACGGGTACACTTTACAGGGACACTAATAACATTTATTTTGTACAATTGACACTAGAACCTAGCTGGACACAAAAGGGAACAAGTTAATAACAGCACAGGAGATATACAGACAAACCAGCAGCCGGGCCATTTCAGTGAACTGATATATTGTAGCAAGCATGCACTCAGTGTTTACTGGCGGGATCAGTGTGGGAAATTGCAGGGGAACAACACAATTAAATAAAAGATTGGGAACATTTTACAGTAAATCTAACAGGGGAATTTGTTCATATAAATAAAGGGTAAATGAAATATAACAAAGTAAGAATGCAATTTAAATAAATATTGTGACAGCCAATCCGTCACAATGGGATTTGAATTCCTTAAAGAGATTCAGAAACCTGATCAGTTACACTACAAAGGATTAGCAAACAGCCAACATCAGATTACTCTAGTGTCAAACAGATAGAGATACAATGTAGACGTATTGTTGACGTATCAAAGAGGCACGTGTAGGTCAGACAAATATAACGTAACATTTATAACGAAATAACCACAAATGTCTTTTCTGTGCTCACATCATTATCAGTTTTATTCAACCCCCAAGTGACATTCAATCTTAGTACTTAGTACAACATCCTTTTACAGTTATAACAGCTTTTAAACGTGAAGCATAGCTTGACACAAGTGTCTTGCAGCGATCTACGGGTATCTTCGCCCATTCGTCATGGGCAAAAGCCTCCAGTTCAGTCACATTCTTAGGCTTGCGCACTGCAACTGCTTTCTTTAAGTCCCACCAGAGGTTCTCAATCGGATTTAAGTCAGGTGACTGTGATGGCCACTCCAAAATGTTCCAGCCTTTAATCTGCAACCATGCTCTAGTGGACTTGGAGGTATGCTTGGGATCATTGTCCTGTTGAAAGGTCCAACGTCTCCCAAGCCTCAGGTTTGTGACGGACTGCATCACATTGTCATCCAATATCTCCTGGTACTGAAGAGAATTCATGGTACCTTGCACACGCTGAAGCTTCCCTGTACCTGCAGAAGCAAAACAGCCCAAAAGCATGATTGACCCCCCGCCATGCTTCACAGTAGGCAAGGTGTTCTTTTCTTCATATGCCTTGTTCTTCCTCCTCCAAACATAGCGTTGATCTATGGGCCCAAACCGTTCTAATTTTGTTTCATCAGTCCACAGAACACTATCCCAAAACTTCTGTGCTTTGTCCACATGACTTTTGACATACTGCAGTCGACTCTTCTTATTCTTTGGAGACAGCAAGGGGGTGCACCTGGGAGTTCTGGCATGGAGGCCTTCATTACGCAGTGTGCGCCGTATTGTCTGAGCTGAAACTTCAGTACCCACATCTGACAAATCTTTTCTCAGTTCCTCAGCAGTCACACGGGGACTTTTCTCCACTCTACGCTTCAGGTAGCGCACAGCAGTTGAAGTCAGCATCTTCTTTCTGCCACGACCAGGTAGCGTTTCAACAGTGCCCTTTGCCTTGAATTTGTGAATGATGCTTCCTATGGTCTCTCTTGGTATGTTTAACATCTTTGCACTCTTCTTATAGCCATTGCCCTTCCTGTGAAGAGTAATCACCTCTTCTCTTGTCTTCCTGGACCATTCTCTTGACTTCACCATGTTTGTAACCACACCAGTAAATGTCTAGAAGGAGCTGAGTATCACAGTCATTTTAAAGCTGCCTAATTGGTGCTTATTATGCTTTATTGCTGCTCCGTGACATCCACAGGTGTTTTCAATACCTGATTGAAAACACTTGAATGAACCTCTGTTCTTCAGAGTGGTAGTCTTTAAGGGGTTGAATAATTGTGTTAATGAAGAATTCACAAAAGAAACATTTACTACTGTATTACAAAACCAATTGATGTCATTTTAGTTGCATATGGTTCTTTAAAAAGTCCTTGTAGGATTTCATTCTGAATACAATTACAAATGTCACTAAATTCCCTAAAACCCTTTACAGCATTGGGGGTTGAATAATTTTGAACACAACTGTAATTATTCAACCTTTTATTTTTTCCGCTTGCAGCAAAAAGTCAATTTTTTTTAGGCATGTTTTAGGATTATTATTATCCTTTATTTATAAAGTGCCAGCATATTCCATAGCGCTGTACAATGGGGAAGCACAAACATGAGACATACATGATTAATAAGGAAAAGACAACCCTGCCCAAAGGATAGCTTATCTAGAAAGTACAGCACTTTAACCAAGTGCTCAGCAGGACATCCCGTGAGTTTACAATCTAAGGGACGGGGTAAGTGAAACAGATGGGAGCAGAGGGAAGGTGAAGCTGGTTGCTACTCTAGAAGAAATGTTGTGACGGTTCCGTGGGAAGGACCAGAAGGTGGGGCTGAGTAAAGGTAATTAGCGAGAGAAGTGGAAACAGCTGTAAAGGAGACCTTAAATTATGGACCGGGCCTGGGTGGATGGGACTGCAGAGTGGAGAATCTTGGATCTGTGATGGTCAGTGTGTGCTGCAAAATAAAATGGAGATTTGCTAAGTGTGCTTTTAAAAACTACATGGCAGAAGGGGGAAGGAGGAGGAGCAGGAAGAGGGTGGAGGATGAGAGGCAGAGGTGAAGACCAGGTAAAAAAGTTTTTTAAGTAAAAAGGAGGGAACATTGAAAGTTTTGAAACATGGAATCAGCAAGAAATTAATACATTCAAAAATAAAATACAGTTGCAAGAATGGCGTTCTTTGGAGGATAGCGTTGGATGGCATTCTGAATTCCTGCTACCTTATGCTCGTTCTGGGGTGTTGGTCAGTGTATGCTTATACTGGTTCCGGAGTGGAGAATCTTGGAATCTTGGGTCTGTGATGGTCAGTGTATGCTTATGCTCGTTCCGGGGTGTTGATCAGTGTATGCTTATACTGGTTCCGGGGTGCAGAGTGGAGAATCTTGGGTCTGTGATGGTCAGTGTGTGCTTATGCTCGTTCCGGGGTGTTGATCAGTGTATGCTTATACTGGTTCCGGGGTGCAGAGTGGAGAATCTTGGGTCTGTGATGGTCAGTGTGTGCTTATGCTCGTTCCGGGGTGTTGATCAGTGTATGCTTATATTGGTTCCGGGGTGCAGAGTGGATAATCTTGGGTCTGTGATGGTCAGTGTATGCTTATGTGTAGGATTTTTTTTGTAATATTTTATGTCAGCGTAATGCTCTAATTTTCGGCGGTTCAGTTCACCGTGGTGTCGTTCAGTGCCGTTTGGCGGCAGTGAAATTCCCCATAGAGAAGTAATGGTTAATCTATTCAGAGAATGCCAAACTGCACCGAAGTGCCAGTGAAATGTCCTGATTTTCGGTGGTTCAGTTCGACAGGTTCAATCAGTCGAATCCTATACGTTTCAATGTAAAGAATATTTCCATTTTTTATTAAATAATTATTCAAGCGTTTAGTTTTTTTCACTTGCAACAAAAAGTCTCTATTTATTTTGGATTTTTTAGTTAGGTTTCCTGATTTATTTCAAAGCCAAAAGCTGTTTTGGCAATGGATGATACTATGTTTCAGCACCAAAGATAGCTCCGGAGCCCTTTCTATGGTCCTGAAACATTGTATTCAATGAACACAATGTTTCAGGACCATAGAGAGCTCTGTAGCCCCACATGGCTGCTGTCCATGGTTTTGAATCAGCACAGTGGACAGCAGCCCTGCAGGGCCACGGAGCTGTCTATGGTCCTGAAACATCTTATTCGTTCATTGCCGAAAAAGCCTCGCTGCTTTAAAATAAATTCGGAAACATAAAATTTCACCAAAAAATGCCTAATACATCATAAATAAGAGACTTTTTGCTGCAGATTAAAATAATAAACGGTTTATTAGATATTGGGTTAAAACGGGAATATTTTTAACATTGAAGCCTATGGGATTCGCCTGAATAAACCTGTCGAATGAAACCACTGAACATCAGGGCATTTCACTGACATTTCTCTGCTGTCCAATGTGAATAGATTAACCATTGCTTCTCTATGGGGATTTCACTGCTGCCGAAAAGGCACCGTATTTCACTGCCATTGAACAGCACTGTATTTCACTGCCAATTCACCAATATTTGGCCAAGTGGTCCCGAAATTGCACCGTGCAGGTAAATTCAGTGCAATTTTGGGGCGAGTTCGCTCTTTTTGAATAACTCTGTATGGTTATCACCAAATATGTAAGAAAGTGCTCTGTATATATTGTTGTGTCCACATGTCAGAATCTGATTGGTACCCATTGTTTCTATGACATCACCTTTCCCGTGTCTCTGATCATATATATATATATATATATATTCTTGGACAAAATCCCTACAACCAGGTTCCCTAATGCCAACAGTCCGACGGCCAACTTCCAGACAGAACAAGTGCCGAATTTACCAAGTTCCCTACACGGCCAATTTCCAGAGATCCAAAATCCCAGTGGCTAACCCTAATACTTATATCCTAACCCTTACGGAGTTAGGCTTAGGGGTTATGGTTAGGTTTAGGGGAACAACGAAAACAGCGTGCCACATGGATGTAATTCCCACGGAAATAGTTTTATTGAATGTCAGCAGACAAACGCAACGTTTCGGCCTCCAAAGGTCTTAATCATGCATATGTCCCCAATGCAGGGTTCTAATATAAATATCCTTTCCACCAGTCAATCAACACCTGAGGGTGGGGAACCCTGCCGAAACATTGTTTTTTTGTCTGTTGACATTCAATAAAACTATTTCCGTGGGAATTACAACCGTGTGGCACGCTGTTTTCGTTGTTCATGTGTGTTTGGAGGACCTGCGGACCTCTGCGGCGGAGCACCGGAGTTTCCCACTGGTCTACTGAGCTCTCCTGTTTGGGTACATACTGTGCACTTCTGTGAGTTTTACTCTAGGTTTAGGGGGTTAGGGTTATTGCTAGATTTAGGGGGTTAGGGCTAGGTTTAGGGGGTTAGGGTTAGGGCTAGGTTTTGGGGGTTAGGGATAGGTTTTGGTGGTTAGGGCTAGGTTTAGGGGTTAGGGCTAGGTTTAGGGGTTAGGGTTAGGGCTAGGTTTAGGGGGTTAGGGTAGGGGCTAGGTTTTGGGGGTTAGGGTTAGGGCTAGGTTTATGGAGGTTAGGGCTAGGTTTTGGGGGTTAGGACTAGGGCTAGGTTTAGGGAGGTTAGGGCTAGGTTTTGGGGGTTAGGGTTAGGGCTCGGTTTAGGGGGTTAGGATAGGGGCTAGGTTTTGGGGGTTAGGGTTAGGGCTAGGTTTTGGGGGGTTAGGGCTAGGTTTATGGAGGTTAGGGCTAGGTTAAGGGGTTAGGGCTAGGGCTAGGTTTAGGGAGGTTAGGGCTAGGTTTTGGGGGTTAGGGTTAGGGCTAGGTTTAGGGGGTTTGGGTTGGGGCTAAATTTAGGGGGGTTAGGGCTAGGTTTAGTGGGTTAGGGTATTAGGATTAGGGTTTGCCACTGGGATTTTGGATGTTTGGAAGTTGGCCATGTAGGCAATAGGGATGAGCCGAACACCCGTGTTCGGTTATCATTCGAACTCGAACAATTCCAAAGTTTGAGTTCGAACACGATCCGAACTCAATGCAAGTCAATGGGACTCGAACGTTCGATTTTTAGAGGGCATATATGCAAGATATTTACTATAAAAGGTGTATGGGGGTCCAGGTAGTGCCCTGGGGGACAGGAAACAAGGACAAAAAGTTCAAAAAAAGTTTTTAAAGGAACAGTGAGTTTTCCATGAAATAAGGGTTAAAAATGAAAAATTCCTTCAAATATTGTGCCTAGGAGGTCCCCATAACCTGCCCGTGAAGTGGCGGATTTGTAGGATGTATAGAAACATTTAAAAACAAAAAAATTACATTTCAAATGACGGTAAACGGTTTTCCTTTCATTTATTCATAAACAACTGCTTGGGGCGGCAGCCTGTATGAAAAGAGGAGACATTTTAGGACACACAGAACAAGTTTAGTGATTTTTTGGCTAAATTATTGTGAAAATTATGCAGGCTTTGGATGAAAGTAACAATAGGTGCATTAAAATTGGACCTTTGGTGCCAGCTAGTGCTTTCACACCGTAACCCCTCTGAGGTATTGTGTAAGAGTGCAGGGGTGGACCCTGCAGTCAAATATTAAAATGATATGAATCTGGTACACGCGTCAGTGTCAGTGCACCCAAATATTGGGCCTTTGGTGCCAGCAAGTGCCTTCACACCATAACCCCTCTGAGGTATTGCGGAAGAGTGCAGGGGTGGACGTTCGAAAATTAAGGTGCCCTCCAAGAGGGCATATATGCAAGATTTTGGTCATAAAAGGTGTATGGGGATCCGGGTACTGCCTCGGGGGAGAGGAAAGAATAAAAAACAAAGTAAAAAAAAAAAAAGCTTTTTTAACCAAAAAAACGTTTTTTTGAGCCATTTCACCGCTGTGCGCTGAGCTAATTTTTCCCACTTTTGCTCATGTTTAAACGTGGGAATGTTTGAAGTCATGGGAAATGTTTGAGCAACAACAAGGGGAAAAAAAATTACGATCTTAACGCAAACGTTAACCTTAACTTGCATGAGCATTAACACTTGCTGCGGGGTTCACTGCATATTTGTAACGATTCCCCAGGACAGACCTGGTAGGATCCCTGGTAACAGACCTCTAGCCCTCCAATCCTTACGATGGTCGGGACTCGGGACCACTAAACCTAACCTCTAGCAGCCACAGAGGCCAGGGAGACAGCACCAACAATATACACCACAGACTGAGATCAATATATGTTTGTACTGCACTATAGTATATGGCAGGATGTTAGTGCACCAGCAGTAACAAGCAGCGGAATATACCAGACAGGGGCATAGAGCGAGAGTAGTTGTTATAACAAAACCGGGTCAGCAACGTTTAGGCACTTGTACTGCGCTACTGTATATGGTGAGAATCGGCGCACACCAGTAGCAACAAGAGGCAAACAGAACAGGCAGGGAGTACACAGAAAGAATAGTCAAATGGCAGGCAAAGTCGGCAACAGATCAGGTCCTCAGAACATGCAGGGTAAGTAACAAGTATACAAACTGATTCGGTAGGCTAGCAATGCGGGAATGAAACTCCACGGCAAGGCGAGGTGTACGCGCACGCTCCTGATTTAAAGGTCCTGCCGGCTCCGTGTCATCACGCTGCGCCCTGCCCCCTGATCACTCACAGCTGCGCCGGGTGCCGCCGGAGCTCCTGGCATTCAAACAGCTGGCGGTACCATGTGTCCGGGGCCCCCCCGATCGCCACCCGGGGCCCTGGATGTCACAATATTACAATTCAAATGCAAACAGGTTAAGTAACCAAATTTGTAAGAAGAAGAATTAATGCAGCATATGAATCCTCACACTGCCGGGCAGCACCTCTACAGTCTGACGCTAGCTTTAACCGGCGCGCTGTGTGCAGCTTCTGAGAAGATACGCTATTAGTGCAGTGAGGAAGCCGGCTGTGCATTTTAATATTCTGCAGTAAAAAAAATTTCAAGCAACTTTTAAAAAAAAAATTACAATTATTTTTTTTTTCTAACTTTTTGCGAACGGCCTGAAAAGTTCGAAGTTCGTGAACTGTCGAACGGCCGATGTTCGATTCGAACTCCTGTTCGAATCGAACCAAATGCCCATCCCTAGTAGGGAACTTGGTAAGTCCGGCACATGTTCTGTCTGGAAGTTGGCCGTCGGGATTTTGGCATTACGGAACCTGGTTGTAGGGATTTCGACCCAAACTAATTATATATATACTAGTTGTAAAGCCTGCCCAGAGGGCAGTCTATTGTGGATATACTGCCCCTGCTCATGTATACTGCCCCAGCACGTGGATATTGCCCCAGCACGTGGATACTGCCCCAGCACGTGGATACTGCCCCAGCACGTGGATATTGCCCCAGCACGTGGATATTGCCGCAGCACGTGGATACTGCCCCAGCTCGTGGATACTGCCCCAGCTCGTGGATACTGCCCCAGCACGTGGATTGATACTGCCCCAGCACGTGGATATTGACCCAGCACGTGGAATACTGCCCCAGCACGTGGATACTGCCCCAGCACGTGGATATTGCCCCAGCACGTGGATACTGCCCCAGCACGTGGATATTGCCCAGCACGTGGATACTGCCCAGCACGTGGATACTGCCCCAGCTCGTGGATACTGCCCCAGCACGTGGATTGATACTGCCCCAGCACGTGGATATTGCCCCAGCACGTGGATACTGCCCCAGCACGTGGATACTGCCCCAGCACGTGGATACTGCCCCAGCACGTGGATACTGCCCCAGCTCGTGGATATTGGCCCAGCTCGTGGATACTGCCCCAGCACGTGGATACTGCCCCAGCACGTGGATACTGCCCCAGCTCGTGGATATTGGCCCAGCTCGTGGATACTGCCCCAGCACGTGGATATTGCCCAGCACGTGGATACTGCCCCAGCACGTGGATACTGCCCAGCACGTGGATATTGCCCAGCACGTGGATACTGCCCCAGCACGTGGATACTGCCCCAGCACGTGGATATTGCCCCAGCACGTGGATATTGCCGCAGCACGTGGATACTGCCCCAGCTCGTGGATACTGCCCCAGCTCGTGGATACTGCCCCAGCACGTGGATTGATACTGCCCCAGCACGTGGATATTGACCCAGCACGTGGATACTGCCCCAGCACGTGGATACTGCCCCAGCACGTGGATATTGCCCCAGCACGTGGATACTGCCCCAGCACGTGGATATTGCCCCAGCACGTGGATACTGCCCCAGCACGTGGATACTGCCCCAGCTCGTGGATACTGCCCCAGCACGTGGATTGATACTGCCCCAGCACGTGGATATTGCCCCAGCACGTGGATACTGCCCCAGCACGTGGATACTGCCCCAGCACGTGGATACTGCCCCAGCACGTGGATACTGCCCCAGCTCGTGGATATTGGCCCAGCTCGTGGATACTGCCCCAGCACGTGGATACTGCCCCAGCACGTGGATACTGCCCCAGCTCGTGGATATTGGCCCAGCTCGTGGATACTGCCCCAGCACGTGGATACTGCCCCAGCACGTGGATTGATACTGCCCCAGCACGTGGATATTGGCCCAGCACGTGGATACTGCCCCAGCACGTGGATTGATACTGCCCCAGCACGTGGATATTGACCCAGCACGTGGATACTGCCCCAGCACGTGGATATTGACCCAGCACGTGGATACTGCCCCAGCACGTGGATACTGCCCCAGCACGTGGATACTGCCCCAGCACGTGGATATTGGCCCAGCACGTGGATACTGCCCCAGCACGTGGATATTGGCCCAGCTCGTGGATATTGGCCCAGCTCGTGGATACTGCCCCAGCACGTGGATATTGCCCCAGCACGTGGATACTGCCCCAGCACGTGGATACTGCCCCAGCTCGTGGATACTGCCCCAGCACGTGGATTGATACTGCCCCAGCACGTGGATATTGCCCCAGCACGTGGATACTGCCCAGCACGTGGATACTGCCCCAGCACGTGGATACTGCCCCAGCACGTGGATACTGCCCCCAGCCTCGTGGATTATTGGGCCAGCTCGTGGATACTGCCCCAGCACGTGGATACTGCCCCAGCACGTGGATTGATACTGCCCCAGCACGTGGATACTGCCCCAGCTCGTGGATACTGCCCCAGCACGTGGATTGATACTGCCCCAGCACGTGGATATTGCCCCAGCACGTGGATACTGCCCCAGCACGTGGATACTGCCCCAGCACGTGGATACTGCCCCAGCACGTGGATACTGCCCCAGCTCGTGGATATTGGGCCAGCTCGTGGATACTGCCCCAGCACGTGGATACTGCCCCAGCACGTGGATTGATACTGCCCCAGCACGTGGATATTGGCCCAGCACGTGGATACTGCCCCAGCACGTGGATTGATACTGAGCACGTGGATGTGATATTGCCCAGCTCGTGGATATCGCCCCCCCCGCTCGTGGATATCGCCCCCCCCGCTCGTGGATATCGCCCCCCCCCCGCGTGGATGCGTGGATATCGCCCCCCCCGCTCGTGGATATCGCCCCCCCGCTCGTGGATATACCCCCCCCCGCTCGTGGATATCGCCCCCCCCTCTGGATGTATGGCCCCCCCTCGTGGATATGGCCCCCCGCTCGTGGATATACTCACCTACATCGGCCCTCCAGCGATGGCGGTCCCGCGTCCCGCTTCCAGCGTCCTCTCTCGCTCCGTTGGTCGCCGGGATGACGTCACGAAAGCCTTTGACCCCCGGGGTCAAAGGCTTTCGTGACGTCATTCCGGCGAACAACGGAGCGAGAGAGGACGCTGGAAGCGGGACCGCCATCGCTGGAGGAGCTAAGGGCCGATGTAGGTGAGTATGTGTCCCCCTACATTGGCCCGGAGCCTCAGCGGTGGCTGTCGTAGGCTGCTCGGCCGGCCTTCAGGCTTAGGCGAGCCCCCGGCTCGGCTGGGCCTGTAGGCCCAAGCCAAGCCGGGGGCTCGCCTGAGCCTGGAGGCCGGCCGAGCAGCCTGCGACAGCCGGAGGACAGTCACCGCTGGAGCTCAGGGCTAATGTAGGTGAGTATGTGCTCTCCACACCCCCACCCTGCTCTCGGCCGGTATCCAAGCTTAGGCGAGCCCCCGGCTTGGGCCTAGAGGCCCAGCAGAGCCGGGGACTCGCCTGAGCATGGAGGCCGGTCGAGTTGCATGCTCGGCCGTCCTCCAGGCTCAGGTGAGTCCCTGGCTCGGCTGGGCCTCTAGGCCAAGCCAAGCCGGGGGCTCGCCTGAGCCTGGATGCCGACCAAGCTTAGGCGAGCCCCCGGCTTGGCGTGGGCCTAGAGGCCCAGCCGAGCCGGGGACTCGCCTGAGCCTGGAGGACGCCCGAGCATGCAACTCGACCGGCCTCCGTGCTCAGGCGAGTCCCCGGCTCGGCAGGGCCTCTAGGCCCAAGCCAAGCCGGGGGCTCGCCTAAGCTTGGATACCGGCCGAGCAAGCAGGTGTGTGTGTGTGTAGAGCACATACTCACCTACATCGGCCTCGAGTCCTCCACCGGTTCCACACATACTCACCGACATCGGCCCTTGGCTCCTCCAGCGATGGCGGTCCCGCTTCCAGCATCCTCCCTCCGTTGCTCGCCAGGATGACGTCACGAAAGCCTTTGACCCCCGGGGTCAAAGGCTTTCGTGACGTCATTCCGGCGAGCAACGGAGAGAGGATGCTGCAAGCGGGACCGCCATCGCTGGAGGAGCCAAGGGCCGATGTCGGTGAGTATGTGTTAGGCAACATCGGCCCTGAGCTCCAGCGGTGACCTCCTCCGGCCGAGCAGGCTGCTCGGCGGCCTCTACGCTTAGGCGAGTCCCCGGCTCGGCTGGGCCTGTAGGCCCAAGCCAAGCCGGGGGCTCGCCTAAGCTAGAGGCCCGCCGAGCAGCCAGCGGCAGCTGGAGGAGGTCTCCGCTGGAGCTCAGGGCCGATTTTGGGGTGTGTTTGTTTGGGAACTTCGGCCCCGATCCTCCAGCGGTGACCTTCTCCGGCTGCCGCTGGCTGCTCGGCGGGCCTCTAGGCTTAGGCGAGTCCCCGGCTCGGCTGGGCCTGTAGGCCCAAACCGAGCCGGGGGCTCGCCTAAGCCTAGAGGGCAGCCAGCGGCAGCCGGAGGAGGTCTCCGCTGGAGCTCAGGGCCGATTTTGGGGTGTTTGTTTGGGAACTTCGGCCCCGATCCTCCAGCGGTGACCTTCTCCGGCTGCCGCTGGCTGCTCGGCGGGCCTCTAGGCTTAGGCGAGTCCCCGGCTCGGCTGGGCCTGTAGGCCCAAACCGAGCCGGGGGCTCGCCTAAGCCTAGAGGGCCGCCGAGCAGCCAGCGGCAGCCGGAGGAGGTCTCCGCTGGAGCTCAGGGCCGATTTTGGGGTGTTTGTTTGGGAACTTCGGCCCCGATCCTCCAGCGGTGACCTTCTCCGGCTGCCGCTGGCTGCTCGGCGGGCCTCTAGGCTTAGGCGAGTCCCCGGCTCGGCTGGGCCTGTAGGCCCAAACCGAGCCGGGGGCTCGCCTAAGCCTAGAGGGCCGCCGAGCAGCCAGCGGCAGCCGGAGGAGGTCTCCGCTGGAGCTCAGGGCCGATTTTGGGGTGTTTGTTTGGGAACTTCGGCCCCGATCCTCCAGCGGTGACCTTCTCCGGCTGCCGCTGGGTGCTCGGCGGGCCTCTAGGCTTAGGCGAGTCCCCGGCTCGGCTGGGCCTGTAGGCCCAAACCGAGCCGGGGGCTCGCCTAAGCCTAGAGGGCCGCCGAGCAGCCAGCGGCAGCCGGAGGAGGTCTCCGCTGGAGCTCAGGGCCGATTTTGGGGTGTTTGTTTGGGAACTTCGGCCCCGATCCTCCAGCGGTGACCTTCTCCGGCTGCCGCTGGCTGCTCGGCGGGCCTCTTAGGCTTAGGCGAGTCCCCGGCTCGGCTGGGCCTGTAGGCCCAAACGAGCCGGGGGCTCGCCTAAGCCTAGAGGGCCGCCGAGCAGCCAGCGGCAGCCGGAGGAGGTCTCCGCTGGAGCTCAGGGCCGATTTTGGGGTGTTTGTTTGGGAACTTCGGCCCCGATCCTCCAGCGGTGACCTTCTCCGGCTGCCGCTGGGTGCTCGGCGGGCCTCTAGGCTTAGGCGAGTCCCCGGCTCGGCTGGGCCTGTAGGCCCAAACGAGCCGGGGGCTCGCCTAAGCCTAGAGGGCCGCCGAGCAGCCAGCGGCAGCCGGAGGAGGTCTCCGCTGGAGCTCAGGGCCGATTTTGGGGTGTTTGTTTGGGAACTTCGGCCCCGATCCTCCAGCGGTGACCTTCTCCGGCTGCCGCTGGCTGCTCGGCGGGCCTCTAGGCTTAGGCGAGTCCCCGGCTCGGCTGGGCCTGTAGGCCCAAACCGAGCCGGGGGCTCGCCTAAGCCTAGAGGGCCGCCGAGCAGCCAGCGGCAGCCGAGGAGGTCTCCGCTGGAGCTCAGGGCCGATTTTGGGGTGTTTGTTTGGGAACTTCGGCCCCGATCCTCCAGCGGTGACCTTCTCCGGCTGCCGCTGGGTGCTCGGCGGGCCTCTAGGCTTAGGCGAGTCCCCGGCTCGGCTGGGCCTGTAGGCCCAAACCGAGCGGGGGCTCGCCTAAGCCTAGAGGGCCGCCGAGCAGCCAGCGGCAGCCGGAGGAGGTCTCCGCTGGAGCTCAGGGCCGATTTTGGGGTGTTTGTTTGGGAACTTCGGCCCCGATCCTCCAGCGGTGACCACCTCCGGCTGCCGCTGGGTGCTCGGCGGGCCTCTAGGCTTAGGCGAGTCCCCGGCTCGGCTTGGGCCTGTAGGCCCAAACCGAGCCGGGGGCTCGCCTGAGCCTGGAGGCCCGCCGGCAGCCGGAGGACGGTCACCGCTGGAGGATCGGGGCATCTGGCCGTTAGAACACACGGGTAGCTGCACGCGGCTCGTGCCGTTTTTTTTTTTTTTTTTTCACGCGGCCGGCACGCGCAGCTACCTGTGTGTTCTAACGGCCGCTTTCAAATGTCCGTCGCGCATGCGCAGTAGGGTTTTGGCGACGGACGTTTTTAGGCTTATTCTATTATAGTATAGATATATATATATACACACACATCTCAGATCTACATAAAGCCAAATTGAATTTGAAAGACACAGGAGCTGCTCTGTGTCTCATGAAATTAGTGCGCTCGTCATTGCCTCTGCATGAGAGACCATCCAATAGAGATCATAGACCTGTAATCGAGATAGGGGGACACACAGAGACTCGCAGAAAGCTAGGGAGACCCTAACATAATGTAAGTGGTAGTGTCCCTTTATACCAGATCCTTAACAGCGGATTTGTCACAATATCTCCTGTAAATTATTAGATTATGTGCTGCTCTGTGGACTCAGGATGTTCTTTTCTACTTTTAAGGACCTCTGACCGTTCCATTGATGGAATCTTTTGCACGAGCACTATCAGGGACTTTTATGACATCACATAAGGGGTTATTCTGAGAGCCCCGAAATGTCAACGAATGTTCGGTGCTCAGTCACGTCGGTGAGTTCAGTTCGCCGACCCTGTGGAGAATTCTACAATCAAGTTAGGTTCTCGGAAGTGCACCAAAGGCATCCACTGACCGCTGCCGATCACCCAAGAAACGAAGCTGACGATCTGCTGAATCAGACCGCCGAACGCCACTGAAAAAAGCCGACCAGCCGCCAAACAAAGACGAACTGGGAGAAAAAAAAAAAAGGCAATTTTTTTTAAAGACATTTAGCACAATGAAAATACATGGAAATAATAAAAAAGGTCCTATAAAAAATAATAAAAAGGGTCGGTTACAGAATCAAGAAAAGACCATTTAAAGAACATGGGAATCAAAAATTTTGCCTAAAAAAAATAAAATAAAAAAAAAATAACCAACAATGCCTAAAATATAAATAAAGAAAAATACTTTTTGTTGCAAATGAAACAAATGAAAAGAATAAACGGTTGAATAACAAATAATTAAAGGAGTTTATTTTTTACATTTATACCGTTTTAAACCTGTCGAATGAAACCACTGAACATCAGGGCATTTCATTGACCTTTCTCTGCTGTTCAATGTGAATAGATTAACCATTGCTTCTGTATGGGGGATTTCACTGCCGCCGAACAGGCACCGTATTTCACTGCCGCCAAATAGGCACCGTATTTCACTGACGCTAAACAGGCACCGCATTTCACTGCCAAACAGTCACCGTATTTCACTGCTGCCGAACAGGCACCACATTTCACTGGTAATTCGCCAAAATTTGGGAAATCGCCAACTGTCTGAATAGACGATTTGCTGCGAAATTGCGTCGTACTGGGAAACTCAATTCTGTGCAATTCGGGGCCAGTTTGGCTTTTATTGAATAACCCTGATAGACATTACCACGATGGCGAGTGCCGAGTGTTGGGATCTGCTGAGAAATCAGTGCTGGGAGAGAGGAACCTCGAGCTTTGTGTGCAGCATGACTGAGTACATACATTAACCCTTTGTGTGACGCCATAGTATATGAATTCACAGCTGGATACGAGACCTGAAACCTCTTTGGATTTTATTCATTTATTATTCTTGTGTTTATTAACGCGTCGTTGAGCGGCCGCACATTCTGCACATCACACCTGCCTGTTACTACACTTTCACACGAGCAACCCCATCCTCTCATTTAACCCACGCACGTTCTAACATAGAACAAACACCCAGACCACAAGCAATGAAGGGCTTGATCAAGGCACTGTCTACTTTGTGTGTCACAGAGAACCCTGTAACATGTATTACCTAATAACAATCATCCTAAAACACATTCTGAACAAATAAAACGATAAAATGAAAAGATATGATTAGAAGATCCAGAACAATCAAACATTCTTTCTCTTATTCAGGCTCAGGAGATCAGGAGATGCTGAGGATCATTCAGGTCTAGCACCAAGAGCTACCGATTACGGAGTAGATCCGGGCAGTCTGCGCTGTGATAAACTGTATATATGTTGGTTCAGGATGAGTTCTTTGCTCCACATTGTTTTTTTACTTACCTTATACATATGAATAATGGTGGGTGACCTGGCTGGGAGTAAATATGGGAATTGACGCTGATCACTGCACCGATGATAATGTCTCCATCCTTAAAGTATTCATAGTCTTCGAAGGCCTCGGTGAGGTGCAGACTGCAGGGCGATGCGGGGGCGCAGCTCACGGGTGTGATATAAAGCAAGATAAGGCACAGCAGCACTTTACATAGATTGCATGAACCTGCAGATTGTATCATTGTGATACAAGACAACACACTGCAACAAAATGTCCTGTAAATGGTCAGAGATGGTAAAGTGCCATGGTGCATTACATCGACCGGTGCACCGTGCAGCATGTGAGCATCAATGGAACGAACCTCCATCAACTCCCGGCTTTTTATTCACTTTCTGTGTAACACACAACACGGCATCGCAGTATTATTAACACGCTTTACACTTGGGGTTGCGGCAAGAAATGGATCAATGTATTACAGACTCAATAACTACGTAACCTTAAAGTCAAAAGCAGTCTGGATGATGACATCTCCGGCCTCAGCTGTGTCCGGCCTCCAGGGATCGCGCAGACTTACTTTATTTTACTTGCTGAAAACAAAGCTACAACTTGTTTTGTGAAGTTGGACGTTTTAGTAAATGCCTAAAAAAACAATAAATAAAATTGTTCAGAAAAGTAAAATCCATCTTTTTCTCATTAATCAGTAACGAATAAAATGTATGGAAGCAGCTTCTACAACCCAGTTACCTGCGTTTCATTATATAAATAGTTATTAGAGTTATGGTGGAGGCAAAAAGTGAAATTAAAAGCCTCCACACAACAAAAGAATAAAGTTTATTATTGCAGAATCTATTTACATATCTCAGCAATTCAGAGAACGGCTTCACAGAGCTCCTGTGCTAATTCCCCATATGCAGCAAGGAACTCTGGGTAAGATATGCAAATCGCGTCTGTCTCATTTTTTTTGCATCCTGGGTCTGCTTTCTGATGCAGTTCTTTGAGTTGCTGTGATGTGTAAATGGCTTCTGCAATAATAAACATTATATAAATACACATACAGTCAGGTCCAGTAATATTGGGACTTCGACACAATTGTAACATCTTTGGCTCTATACACCACCACAATGGAGTTGGAATGAAACAAACACAATGTGCTTTAACTGCAGACTGTCAGCTTTAATTTGAGGGTATGTACATCCAACTCAGGTGAACGGTGTACGACTTACAGCAGTTTGCAGATGTGCCTCTCACTTGTTAAGGGACCAAAGGTAATGGGACAATTGGCTTCTCAGCTGTTCCATGGCCAGGTGTGTGATATTCATTACCCCAATTACAATGTGCAGATAAAAGGCCCAGAGTTCATTTCAAGTGTGCGATTTGCATTTGGAATCTGTTGCTGTCAACTCTCAAGATGAGATGCAAAGAGCTGTCACTATCAGTGAAGCAAGCCATCATTAGGCTGAAGAAACAAAACAAACCCATCAGAGAGATAGCAAGAACATTAGGCATGGCCAAAACAACTGTTTGGAACATTCTCAAAAAGAAGGAACGCACTGGTGAGCTCAGCAACACCAAAAGACCCGGGAGACCATGGAAAACAACTGTGGTGGATGACGGAAGAATCCTTTCCCTGGTGAAGAAAACACCCTTCACAACAGTTGGCAAGATCAAGAACACTCTCCAGGAGGTAGGTGTATGTGTGTCAAAGTCAACAATCAAGAGAAGACTTCACCAGAGTGAATACAGAGGGTTCACCACAAGATGTAAACCATTAATGAGCCTCAAAAACAGGAAGGCCAGATTAGAGTTTGCCAAACAACATCTAACAAAGCCTTCACAGTTCTGGAACAAGATCCTATGGACAGATGAGACCAAGATCAACTTGTACCAGAGTGATGGGAAGAGAAGAGTATGGAGAAGGAAAGGAACTGCTCATGATCCTAAGCATACCACCTCATCAGTGAAGCATGGTGGTGGTAGTGTCATGGCGTGGGCATGTATGGCTGCCAATGGAACTGGTTCTCTTGTATTTATTGATGATGTGACGCTGACAAAAGCAGCAGGATGAATTCTGAAGTGTTTCGGGCAATATTATCTGCTCACTTTCAGCCAAATGCAGCAGAACTCATTGGACGGCGCTTCACAGTGCAGATGGACAATGACTCAAAGCATACTGCAAAAGCAACCAAAGAGTTTTTGAAGGGACAGAAGTGGAATGTTATGCAATGGCCAAGTCAATCACCTGACCTGAATCCCATTGAGCATGCGTTTCACTTGCTGAAGACAAAACTGAAGGGAAAATGCCCCAAGAACAAGCAGGAACTGAAGACAGTTGCAGTAGAGGCCTGGCAGAGCATCACCAGGGATGAAACCCAGCGTCTGGTGATGTCTATGCTTTCCAGACTTCAGGCTGTGATTGACTGCAAAGGATTTGTAACCAAGTATTAAGAAGGGAAAGTTTGATTTATGATTATTATTCTGTCCGATTACCTTTGGTCTCTTAACAAGTGGGGGCACATCTGCAAACTGCTGTAAGTCCTACACCGTTCACCTGAGTTGGATGTACATACCCTCAAATTAAAGCTGCCAGTCTGCAGTAAAAGCACATTGTGTTTGTTTCATTCCAACTCCATTGTGGTGGTGTATAGAGCCAAAGATGATAGAATTGGGTCGATGTCCCAATATTTCTGGACCTGACTGTATATCCTTCTATGCGTGTATATGCGATAACTGATGGTGACGAGAGTCACTTTGAATTCTGGGTACCTGAACTTGGCTTTAATGTTGGGAGATGAAGTACTGTGGGTTCTGGGGGGTTTAACACGTCATTGTTTTCTCCAACCCTCTCCTATATCCAAGTCACCTTCTACCTATAAGGGTCCAGGGGGTTTTATATGTGTATATTGTTATTGTGTCATTGTCTGTTTTTACCTGTATATGTTACTGTTATTATTTCTGATGTCGCTGCAGCTGTTCCCAAACCTCCCTCCCTGTTTGCCAAATCATCACCGCTCCATTAGACTATTGTCTGTTTGTGCAATGTCTTACCCGTTATGTAACATATTCTGACAGTCTGATGCTTAGGCTGTGATTACACTTCTGTGTTTTATGTCTGGAAAGTAAAATGTGTTATGGCTGGGACTGGCTCACTTGAAGAGGGGGGGGGGCAGGTGTCATCTCCGATTGGTCTCCAGGATCCTCCCAGCACTGTATATACAGTCAGGTCCAGAAATATTGGGACATCGACACAATTCTAACATCTTTGGCTCTATACACCACCACAATGGAGTTGGAATGAAACAAACACAATGTGCTTTAACTGAAGAATGTCAGCTTTAATTTGAGGGTATGTACATCCAACTCAGGTGAACGGTGCACCCCCTCTATCTGCAGCCGCAGAAACTTTGAACACCATGGGGAGGGGGGTGCAGCATATTTATAGACATCTGCCAGAGCTGCGGATTGTCAGGCAAACGGTGTGATCAGAGGAGTTGGCACTGTAAGGCGGTACAGGTGGCCGCAGAAGAGAGTAAGACCAGAAGGGGGTGCAAAAAAAATAACATTTGAATCCATGGTCACTTGCCTTCACAGGGATCCTGCGAGCTGCATTGTATCTGCCAGGTCAGAGAGCAGACTCCCCAGTAGGGGACTCCCCCGACTCCCCCGAGTTCGGTTCGTCAATGGGACTCAAAGTTAGATTTTTAGAGTGCCCTCCAAGAGGGCATATATGCTAGATATTTGCCATAAAAGGTGTATGGGGGTCCGGGTAGTGCCCTGGGGGACAGGAAACAAGAACAAAAAGTAAAAAAAAAAACATTTTTAAAGGGACAGTGAGTTTTCCATGAAATAAGGGTTAAAAATAAAAACGAAAAATTCCTTCAAATATCGTGCCTAGGAGGTCCCCATAACCTGCCCGTGAAGTGGCAGATTTCTAGGATGTATAGAAACATTTAAAAACAAAAAAAAGACGTTTCAAATGATGGTAAATGCTTTTCCTTTAATTTATTCATAAACAACTGCTTGGGGCAGCAGCCTGTATGAAAAGACATTTTCGTACGAGAAGAAAAAGTTTAGTGATTTTTTTGGCTAAATTATAGTGAAACTTGTGCAGGCTTTGGATGGAAGTAACAATAGGTGCTTTAAAATTGGGCCTTTAGCGTTGGCAAAAGTGCCGTCACACCATAACCCCTCTGTGGTATTGTGGAAGAGTGCAGGGGTAGACCATGCGGTCCTATATTAAAAAGATATGAATCTGGTAAAGGCGTCAGTGCACTCAAATATTGTGCCTTTGGTGCTAGGCCTGCAAGTGCCATCATACAGTAACCCCTCTGTGGTATTGTGGAAGAGTGCAGGGGTGGACCATGTGGTTCAAAAAATTAAAATGATATAAATGTGGCACAGACGTCAGTTCAGCCAAATATTGTGCCTTTCATGGCAGCAAGTGCCTTCACATCGTAACCCTTTTGTGGTATTGTGGAAGAGTTCAGTGCTGAAGATTTTGTGAATTCAGAATACATCCCCGATCTATTCCGTTACGTCAGCATCAGGGGATTGATAGCTGCTGATCCAGGACTTACTCATTTTTATAAATGACAGCCGGTCTACAGAGTCGGTGGACAGACGCACTCTTTTGTCTATGACAAAACCTCCAGCGGCACTGAATGTCCTTTCAGAAAGCACGCTAGATGAAGGGCAACCTAGTAGCTGCATAGCATATTGGCTAAGTTCTGGCCAGTGATCCAATCTCAACAGCCAGTAAGCCAGTGGATCATCTGCTAGAAAGGTATCCAGGTCTGCCCTTGCCCTAGGTAGTCCTGCACCATCTGGTGAAGAAGCTGGCAATGGGTGCCTACATTTGACATCCATGGGCGTCGTGGACTAGAAAAATTTAAAAAGGCATCAGTCAAGCGGCCCCAGCCTTCACCACTATTCCTCTTATCATCCGCAGCCTCAGAAGCACCTGTGTCATCCCTTGGTAACCTACCAGTGCCTGGAAAGGTGTTACACAAGTGTCGCTTTAGAGCGTTCTCAAGTCTTTTCATCCTGTCCTCGCTCTGTGCGGGCAGGAGGAGCTCTGCAACTTTACCCTTGTATTGTGGATCAAGAAGGGTTACCAACCCGTAATGATCCCTCTCCTAGATAGCACGAATCCTGGGGTCCTTTAGCAGGCTTTGCAGGATAAGGGAGCCCATGCAGTGTAGGTTGGAGGTGGCATTAGCTTCCGAGTCTTCCTGGTCAATGAGGAGGATGACCCCATTGTGCACTTCCTCCTCCCAGCCATGTACTAGTCCTTATGTTTCTGGGCACACAAAACCCTCCCTTGAGGAATCCCCACCTTCAATGCCCCACTACTTAAATATTCCTCCTCCTCCTCCTCCTCATCCTCCTCCTGTCTGATCTGAGGAGGACCCGCTGGAATGCTGTCTGCAGAAAGACTGGGGCCTTCAGAGCAAGGGAAGGCCTCCTATTCCTCCTGAGACTCGGAATATTCACCCACAGACCTCGAGACTCTGAACATTTCCCCACAGACACCGAGACTCTGAACATTCCCCCACAGACCCGAGACTCTGAATGTTCACCCACAGACCCTGAACGTTCCCCCACAGACCCCGAGACTCTGAATGTTCACCCACAGACCCTGAACGTTCCCCCACAGACCCGCGACTCTGAATGTTCACCCAGAGACCCTGAACATTCACCCACAGACCCCGAGACTCTGTACATTACCCCACAGACCCCGAGACCCTGAACGTCCACCCACAGACCCGAGACTCTGAACGTACACCCACAGACCCCAAGACTCTGAACGTTCACCCACAGACCATGAACGTTCACCCGGAGACCCTGAGAGTCCGAACGTTCTCCCACAGACCCCGAGACTCTGAATGTTCACCCACAGACCCTGAACGTTCCCCCACAGACCCGCGACTCTGAATGTTCACCCACAGACCCTGAACATTCCCCCACAGACCCCGAGACTCTAAATGTTCACTCACAGACCATGAATGTTCCCCCACAGACCCTGAACGTTCACCCAGAGACCCTGAGAGTCTGAATGTTCACCCACAGACCCCGAGACTCTGAACATTCCCCCACAGACCCCGAGACCCTGAACATTCACCCAGAGACCCCGAGAGTCTGATCATTCCCCCACAGACCCGAGGTTCTGAACGTTCCCCCACAGACCCCAAGACCCTGAATTTTCACCCACATACCCCGAGACTCTGAACGTTCCCCCACAGACCCTGAGACTCTGAATGTTCCTCCACAGACCCCGAGACCCTGAACGTTCCCCCACAGACCCTGAGACTCTGAACGTTCCCCCACAGACCCTGAGACCCTGAATGTTCCTCCACAGACCCCGAGACCCTGAACGTTCCTCCACAGACCCGAGACCCTGAACGTTCCCCCACAGACCCTGAGACCCTGAACGTTCACCCACAGACCCCGAGACTCTGAATGTTCACCCACAGACCCTGAACGTTCACCCAGGGACCACGAGAGTCTGAACGTTCACCCACAGGCCCCGAGTCTCTGAAAGTTCACCCACAGACCCCAAGACTCTGAATGTTCTCCCACAGACCCTGAGACTCTGAATGTTCACCCACAGACCCTGAACGTTCACCCAGAGACCACAAACATTCACCCAGAGACCCCGAGAGTCTGAACATTCACCCACAGACCCCGATACTCTGAATGTTCACCCACAGACCCTGAGACTCTGAATTTTCACCCACAGACACTGAACATTCACCCACAGACCCCGAGACTCTGAACATTTCCCCACAGACCCTGAGACTCTGAACATTCAGCCACGGACCCGAGACTCTGAATGTTCACCCATAGACCCTGAATGTTCCCCCACAGACCCCGAGACTCTGAATGTTCACCCACAGACCCTGAACATTCCCCCACAGACCCTGCGACTCTGAATGTTCACCCAGAGACCCTGAACATTCACCCACAGACCCCGAGACTCTGTACGTTCCCCCACAGACCCCGAGACCCTGAAAGTCCACCCACAGACCTGAGACTCTTAACATACACCCACAGACCCCAAGACTCTGAACGTTCACCCACAGACCCCGAGACATTGAATGTTCACCCACAGACCCCCAGACTCTGAATGTTCATCCACAGACCCTGAATGTTCCCCCACAGACCCCGAGAGTCTGAACATTCACCCACAGACCCGAGACCCTAAACATCCACCCACAGACCCCAAGACTCTGAATGTTCACCCACAGACCCCGAGACTCTGAATTTTCACCCACAGACCTGAAATTCTGTATGTTCACCCACAGACCCTTACCGTTCCCCCACAGACCCCGAGACTCTGAATGTTCACCCACAGACCCAAGACTCTAAATGTTCACCCACAGACCCTGAACATTCACCCGGAGACCCTGAGAGTCCGAACGTTCTCCAACAGACCCCGAGACTCTGAATGTTCACCCACATACCCTGAATGTTCACCCAGAGACCCTGAGAGTCTGAATATCCCCCGCAGACCCCGCGACCCGGAAAGTTCACCCACAGACCCTGAGACTCTGAATGTTCACCCACAGACCCTGAACATTCCCCCACAGACCCCGAGACTCTTAATGTTCACTCACAGACCCTGAATGTTCCCCCACAGACCCCGAGACTCTGAATGTTCACCCACAGACCCTGAACGTTCACCCAGAGACCCCGAGAGTCTGAACGTTCACCCACAGACCCGAAACTCTGAACATTCCCCACAGACCCGAGGTTCTGAACGTTCCCCACAGACCCCGAGACCCTGAATTTTCACCCACATACCCCGAGACTCTGAACATTCACCCACAGACCCCGAGACCCTGAATTTTCACCCACATACCCCGAGACTCTGAACATTCACCCACAGACTCAGAGATGTTCACCGAGAGACCAGGAGAGTCTGATTGTTTACCTACAGACCCCGAGACTCTGAACATTCCCCCACAGACCCCGATACTCTGAATGTTCACCCACAGACCCTTAACGTTCCCCCACATACCCCGAGACTCTGAACGTTCCCCCACAGACCCGATACTCTGAATGTTCACCCACAGACCCTGAACATTCACCCACAGACCCCGAGACTCTGAATGTTCACCCACTGACCCTGAACGTTCACCCAGAGACCCCGAGAATGTGAATGTTCCCCCACAGACCCGAGGTTCTGAACGTTCCCCCACAAACCCCAAGACCCTGAACGTTTCCCCACAGACCCCGAGACTCTGAATGTTCACCCACAAACCCTGAACATTCCCCCAGAGACCACGAGAGTCTGAACGTTCACCTAAAGACCCCGAGACTCTGAATGTTCACCTACAGACCCCGAGACTCTGAACGTTCACCCACAGACCCAGAGACGTTCACCCAGAGACCACGAGAGTCTGAACGTTCACCTACAGACCCCGAGACTCGGGACGGTTCCCCACAGACCGAGACTCTGAACGTTCCCCCACAGACCCCGAGACCCTGAACGTTCACCTACAGACCCTGAGACTCTGAACATTCACCCACAGACCCCGAGACTCTGAATGTTCCCCCACAGACCCCGAAACTCTGAATGTTCACCCACAGACCCCGAGACTCTGAATGTTCAAGCACAGACCCTGAGCGTTCCCCCACAGACCCCGAGACTCTGAATGTTCACCCACAACCCTGAACGTTCACCAAGAGACCCCGAACATTCACCCAGAGACCCCGAGCGTCTGAACGTTCGCCCAGAGACCGAGTGTCTGAATGTTCACCCACAGACCTCGAGACTCTGAATGTTCCCCCATAGACCCTGAGACCCTGAACGTTCACCCACAGACCCCGAGACTGTGAACGTTCACCCACAGACCCTGAACGTTCACCCACAAACCCTGAGACTCTGAATGTTCACCGACAGACCCTGAACATTCACCCACAGACCCTGAACTTTCACAGACCCCGAGACTCTGGACATTCCCCCACAAACCCCCGAGACTCTGAACATTCCCCCACAGACCCCACGACTCTGAGCATTCCCCCACAGACCCCACGACTCTGAGCATTCCCCCACAGACCCTGAGACTCTGAACATTCCCCCACAGACCCTGAGATTCTGAATAGACTTGTGCACAGTGGAGTTTTTTCATTTCATAATCTTTCATCTCATTTTCCGTTTCAGGTAATTTCGGGCCATTTTAAACAGTTTTTTTTCCGTTTCGGGGTTGTTTGATAATTCACCCTGATTTGCAATTTCTGACCGAGTCGAAACATCGGATCGTCCGATATCGTTTTTGGATCACTTCGGTTTTTGGATCGGATCCGATTCATTTATCAGATCTGTATCATTTATTGGATCGGATCCGATTCATAATCATTATTGAAATGCTGTTTGCAAAATAACAATTGGCCAAAAACTAAGAAAAGTTAGGCTGAAAAGACATGAGCCATCAGGTTCAGCCTTTCACACATCACCTACTGCTGTTGATCCAAAAGAAGGCAAAACCCCTAGTCTGAAGCGCTCGCCAATATGTAACACACTGGGAAAAAATTCCTTCTTGCCCTGAGATGGCATCAGATTTCTCTGTGTATCCACATATTAAATATTATGACCCTTAATATTATGTTTAAGAAACCTAACATTTCAACCAAAAAAAATCCTAAAACATAAACAAAATGGCTTATTGTTCCAAGTTAAAAAAATAAAAGGTTTAAGGAATATCTAATAAAATGCACATATTTTTTTTACATTAAAACCTATGGAGAAAAAGCCTCGTTTCCTTTAAAAAAAATATTAAGAAGCCTAAAATTTCACCCAAAAAAATCATAAATAAACAAAATGGCTTATTGCTGCAAATGAAAAAAATAAACAGTTTAATAAATATATAATGAAGACGGGGATTTTTTTAACATTGAAACCTATGGGCGAATCCTATAGGTTGCAATGTTAAAAAAAGTCCCTGTTTTTTATTACTTTGAAATCATTTTGTTCTTTTTTCCACTGTGTGTCATTTACATCCCTTTTTTTTTATTTCGGGACATTTTTTTCCGGTTTTGGGTTCCATTTTTCTTGTTTCGGATCATTCTCGTTCCATATCATTTCGGATCATTTTCAAAATCGACTTCGAATTGTAATTTTGGCTGATTTGTAATATTTACAGCTGATATTATGTTTTTCCGAAACGAAAATTCAAATTTCAGCTGAAAATGGTATTCTGTCGTTACACCCAGAGACCCTGAGATTCTGGTTGAAAGTTTCGGTTTTGCCAAACTGGGCCGGACTGCACCATATTTCACTGTCAATTGGCCTGTTGTGCTTAATATATTGGAGGGAAAGGGGGGTTTGTGAGGATCATGGGTATGAGCAATAGCACTAGTGGCTGCTCTACGGTGCGGCCACTCAGGTCTCACAAGGTTTTAGCTTGTGCCATTACGGGATGAATGCTCCATATGCAAATCAGTCTGCTCTCACCTAGAAAGGGTGGCCAGTACTGACTGCCAAGAATGTCATCCCTGCACGAGAGGTGCAGCAAGCCCTGACGATCGTTTTGTTTGTTAGGTCTCATCAGTAGGGTATAGGTGACACCCCTCTAGGCACATCAAGCAAGGGGTCCACGTCTGGATGACTCTGTAAACTTATAGTGAGGGAAAGGGGGAGTTTGTGAGGTAAGTTTACAGGGTCATCCAGATGTGGGAGGGGGTGTGTGTGTGTAATGTTCTGCTCAGGGGGTGTAATGTTCTGCTGGGAGGGGTAATGTTCTGCTGGGGAGGTGTAATGTTTTGCTGGGGGTGTGTGTGTGTAATGTTCTGCTGTGGGTGGGTGTGTGTGTGTGTAATGTTCTGCTGGGGTGTGTGTGTGTGTGTGTAATGTTCTGCTGGGGGTTTGAGTAAACTTATATCGGTACATTACTGTGAGGTTTATTGCTGTGGAGCTCTGTCATAAGCTCATACACAGCACACATTACTGTGAGGTTTATTGCTGTGGAGCTCTGTCATATGCTCATACACAGGACACATTACTGTGAGGTTTATTGCTCTCCCTCTTCCTGTCCTCCAATTCCCTACTTGACCCCCTGCAATCTGGCTTCCGTCCCCTACACTCAACTGAAACTGCCCTCACCAAAGTCACCAACGACCTCCTAACTGCTAAAAAAACACGGCCACTATTCTATTCTCATCCTGCTTGACCTCTCGGCTGCTTTTGACACTGTTGACCACCCCCTCCTTCTACAGACCCTCAACTCTCTGGGTCTCGGTGACACTGCACTCGCTTGGGTCGACTCCTATTTATCCAACAGGTCCTTCTGTGTGTCATTTGCTGGTAACTCCTCCTCTTCATTGCCTCTATCTGTTGGTGTACCTCAAGGCTCTGTCCTTGGTCCTCTGCTCTTTTCCATCTACACCTCCTCCCTGGGCAAAATCATCAACAGCTTTGGCTTCAATTACCACCTCTACACTGATGACACTCAGATCTACCTCTCTACCCCTGATCTCTCTCCCCCTGTCCTTTCCAAAGTCAGTGACTGTTTATCTGGCATCTCCTCCTGGATGGCCTCCCACCACCTAAAGATCAACATGTCGAAGACTGAACTCCTACTTATTCCTCCCTCCAATGCCTCCCCACCTCCTGACTTCTCTATCACGGTGGAGGGTATCACCATTTCCCCATCAAACCAAGTTCGCTGTCTTGGAGTTACACTTGACTCTGCTCTTTCCTTCATCCCCCACATCAAGTCTCTTTCCTCCTCCTGCCGATACCAACTGTGTAATATTTCCAGAATTCGGCCATTTCTTACCGCTGTCGCCACAAAACAACTCATACACGCCCTGGTAATCTCCCGACTCGACTATTGCAATAATCTCTTATCTGGCCTCCCTCTGTCCCGCCTCTCCCCCCTACAATCCATCCTGAACGCCTCCGCCAGGCTAATTCACCTCACCCGCCGCTCTGTCTCTGCCGCTCCCCTCTGCGAGTCCCTTCACTGGCTCCCCATCCACTGCAGAATTAAGTTCAAAATCCTTATCCTTACCTACAAAACCCTCACTAACTCAGCTCCCCACTACCTGTCCTCACTAATCACCAAATACACCCCAGCCCGCTCCCTAAGGTCAAACAGCGACCTGCGCCTAGCTTCTCCCCGCATCACCTCTTCCCATGATAGACTGCAGGACTTCTCACGCGCAGCCCCCACTCTCTGGAACGCTCTCCCTCGTACTGTCAGACTTTCCCCTAACTTCTCTTCCTTCAAACGCTCCCTTAAAACATTCCTATTTAGGGAAGCCTACCACCCAACTCACTGACGCAACCATCAATCAGTCTCACCTTACAGTCCTCTCCTCCTGTTTCCAACCCCAACCCTCCCAGATTGTGAGTTCCTACGGGAATAGGGCCCTCATCTCCTCCTGTACTGTTTGTCAAATGTTGTTCAATGTATTGTAACCCTGTCTATACTGTGCTTATTGTACAGCGCTGCGGAATATGCTGGCGCTTTATAAATAAAGAATAATAATAATAATAATAATAATAATTGCTGTGGAGCTCTGTCATATGCTCATACACCCCACACATTACTGTGAGGTTTATTGCTGTGGAGCTCTGTCATACGCTCATACACCCCACACATTACTGTGAGGTTTATTGCTGTGGAGCTCTGTCATCCGCTATATCAAATGAATTTAAGGGGGAGGGGGTTAAAGTAATTAAAGGGAAAAAATGAATTAAGGGGGAGTGAATTGAATTAGTGGACGAGGACCCTGCTGCCAGTCTGCTTCTGGAGACCTGGAGTCAGACAGTGGACCACAGCAACAGAGTGAGAGTGGTAGGTAGCAGGATCACAGGGAAACACTGGGAGTGGCAGGCAGATTGAAATATGTGAGTATATTGACACAGTAAGACCAGGGGGCACCACCAGGCCACATTGCAAATTTGTGCAGTGCCTGGTGCCCCTTCTATGCCACATTGCCAAAGGAGGGGACCACACACTCTGTAGATTGGCCCTGTGGCACAGGAGGGGCACCAGGCACAGCATATTTTTTTTTCGAACTCAAACCGAACACACGGAAATGTTCAAAGTTCGCGAACTGTCGAACGGCCGATGTTCGATGCGAACTCCAAACATATCGAACCGAACAGATCATCCCTACCTGTAAACATGTAACACAGTGATTATATACAGAATTAGGGATGAGCCGAACACCCCCGAGTTCGGTTCGCATTCGAACGCGAACTTTCCAAATGTTCGAATTCGAACTCGAACTCAATACAAGTCAATGGGGCTGAAATTTCGTTTTTTAGAGTGTCCTCCAAGAGGGCATATATGCTAGATATTTGCCATAAAAGGTGTATGGGGGTCCGGGTAGTGCCCTGGGGGACAGAAAACAAGCACAAAAAGGAAACAAGGACAGTGAGTTTTCCATGAAATAAGGTTTAAAAATAAAAACAAAAAAATCCTTCAAATATCGTGCCTAGGAGGTCCCCATAACCTGCCCGTGAAGTGGCGGATTTCTAGGATGTATAGAAATATGTAAAAACCAAAAAATGACATTTCAAATGACGGCAAATGCTTTTCCTTTAATCTATCCATAAACAACTGCTTGGGGCGGCAGTCTGTATGAAAAGGAGACATTTTCGGACACGCAGAAAAAGTTTAGTGATTTTTTGGCTAAATTATTGCTAAACTTATGCAGGCTTTGGATGAAAGTAACAATAGGTGCTTTAAAACTGGGCCTTTAGCGTCGGCAACAGTGCCATCACACAGTAACCCCTCTGTGGATATGAATCTGATACAGGCGTCAGTGGCAGTGCACCCAGATATTGTGCCTTTGGTGCCAGGCCAGCAAGTGCCATCATACAGTAACTCCTCTGTGGTATTGTGGAAGAGTGCAGGGTGGACTCAGGGCCGGTGCTAGACTATTTTGCGCCCTAGGCAAGACCAGCTACTTGCACCCCCCCAAAAAAAATCAAAAACGAAACAACATGAAACTGCAAAATTTCTTTTTATTTAAGTTTCCAAAGTTTGGAAAGTACCAATAGTAAAGGTAAAATAAATATAAATAAACTGTATTAAACCATTTTAAATTAACTCTATTAAACAAATTAAAATTAACTGTATTGAACAAATATAAATTAACGAAAAAAAAAAAGAGAGAGTTGTCACGTAAGTTTCAATTTCAGACACATCAAAATTTCACTTTGCGTGCCTTATCCTTTGCAAATTTTCATCATGTGTATATATATATTGCCCAGGCCAGCTCACATCATGCATATATATATTGCCCAGGCCAGCTCACATCTTGCATATATATATTTCCCAGGCCAATCCCCTGGTGGAGATAGGGTGTTCATTTGAACCCCGATATCTCCAGGCATCTAGGGGGTCATGGAGGGTGTCAATCGAAAGGCCTGAGCATGGCCTTTCGAATGATACCCAACATGACCAGGTATAAAGTAAAAAAAAAGAAAAAAGAAAATAAAAACATGTATTTGTTTTTGTGTGTTATTTTTATTAATGCAGCAATATTGTTCACATTTCAATTATAATGTGAACGATGATGCACTAATGATTTTTTTCTATGGGTTGCGTTTGCTATAAATCACGTAATTCCCCCACAAAATGTAACAAGTCCCCATTTATAATTTTTGTACAAGCGCACCCCAAAGAAAACATAACCGCAAACGCTCATGTGCTAAAATGTGAAAAAAAAACACTTTACACACTGCAGATGATTAAAAATTCAATTTTTATTGCATTTTTTGTCATAATATACAGACAGAACATGATGTATACATATAAAAATTATATATTATGAATCTGCGGAGTCTGCCGGAAAGAACGATATCTAATATGTCTGGGTCGTATAATAAAATGTGGCTTCAAATTGCGTTTAAACATGATGAGCGAAAGCGATAAAAATGACCTGAGCACACAGCAGTGAAATGCAGCATATTAGAGGAAGATTTAGGAAAGAAATTAACACTTCTCAGAAGCAGACACCACACCCTCAGTATAGTCTACATACATACAATGTATCAAATTCATTACACCAGACTAAAAACACCTGTTGTTTACCGTTTTACAAGTCATTTAGAGGTGAGAATCTTTGCACGTACACATTCGTTTTTAATTCAATATCTAATAAACCATTGCTTATAATATTCTGCAGTAAAGAGTCTCTTTATTTCTAGATTTTTTTTGTATTTTTAAGCATTTTTTATGCTTTTTTCCAAATTTTTTTTTTGCAAACTCGAATCGAACACGCCAAAAAGTTTGAAGTTCGCGAACTTGCGAACGGCCAAAGTTCGAATCGAACTCCGAACTGATCGAACCGAACAGCTCATCCCTATACAGAATGCACCTGTAAACATGTAACAGTGACTATATACAGAATGCACCTGTAATCATGTAACATAGTGACTATATACAGAATGCACCTGTAAACATGTAACACAGTGAGTATATACAGAATGCACCTGTAAACATGTAACACAGTGACTATATACAGAATGCACCTGTAATCATGTAACATAGTGAGTATATACAGAATGCACCTGTAAACATGTAACACAGTGAGTATATACAGAATGCACCTGTAAACATGTAACACAGTGACTATATACAGAATGCACCTGTAAACATGTAACACAGTGACTATATACAGAATGCACCTGTAAACATGTAACACAGTGACTATATACAGAATGCACCTGTAAACATGTAACACAGTGACTATATACAGAATGCATCTGTAAACATGTAACAAAGTGACTATATACAGAATGCGCCTATAAACATGTAACACAGTGAATATTTACAGAATGCACCTGTAAACATGTAACACAGTGACTATATACAGAATGCACCTGTAAACATATAACACAGTGACTATATACAGAATGCACCTGTAAACATGTAACACAGTGACTATATACAGAATGCACCTGTAAACATGTAACAGTGACTATATACAGAATGTGCCTGTAAACACGTAACACGGTGACTATATACAGAATGCACCTGTAAACATGTAACAGTGACTATATACAGAATGTGCCTGTAAACAAGTAACACGGTGACTATATACAGAATGCACCTGTAAACATGTAACACAGTGACAATATACAGAATGCACCTGTAAACATGTAACACAGTGACTATATACAGAATGCGCCTGTAAACATGTAACAGTGACTATATTACTTACACAATTATTTTCTGTGTTAATCTGTATTTTTGTGTCTTTTTAATATCTTGCATTTTTATTACTTTGTGTTTCTGTAACGACTGTAAAATTTCAATGTTCTTGAACCCAGGACATATTTGAAATGAGAGAAATCTCAATGTATCCTTCCTGGTAAAATACTTTGCAAATAAATAAATAAATCTCCTCTCATGCCGATTGGTGGAGGGAGGTTGTGTGGGTGGAGGGAGGTTGTGGGGGCTTGTTATATCAGCCCTGCTTGTGATAATTACTCCCACACCACCACACAAGCGTGGAGGCTGAGGAGTAGGTGCATGTTCATTCCATCTTCCATCCGCCCACCTAACATCTGTGCGGAATGGGGGTCCAGGGGGAAAATATGCTCTCCATTTGTTTTAATTGCCCCTACCGGATACTCATGGAGTCTGGGGTGGACACAAGTATGTCCACTCTCCATAAGGATGTTGAGCAGGGCATGTCCCTCCCCCCTCTTTTATTGAGACCATCGCTGAGCATGACTGGGGGGCTGGGGTAGATATTGACTAATGGAGAAATGGAAAAGTAAGTCTCTCAATGATATTGATTAGGAAAAAAGACACCTAATGCAACAAGGGGGTAACCCGTAAATTTAAATGGAGAGTTATATGTCAATGCCTAGGTGAACAAGCAATATATAAGGATAAAACTTAACTTTTATTTCGAAAAAAAAGTAAAAATCCCTCACTGCATAAACGGAGATATCAGCCAAGTGGCTCAAAGTGAAAGAGCAACAGTGCAACAAAAATGAAAATTAGCCAGTGAATAAAAAAAAGCACATCTATACTATAAAAGAGTAAGCCTTCAAGTGTCCGTCGCCAAAAGCGGTCTGCGCATGCGCGACGGACATTTGAAAGTGGCCGTTAAAACAAACAGGTAGCTGCGCGTGCCGGCCGCCTGCAAAAAAAAAAAAATCGGCACGAGCCGCGCGCAGCTACCCGTGTGTTTAAACGCCGCAAGCCCCGATCCTCCAGCGGTGACCGTCCTCCGGCTGTGACAGGCTGCTCGGCCGGCATCCAGGCTCAGGCGAGCCCCCGGCTTGGCTTGGGCCTACAGGCCCAGCCGAGCCGGGGACTCGCCTAAGCCTAGAGGCCGGCCGAGCAGCCAGCGACAGCCGGAGGACGGTCACCGCTGGAGCTCCGGGCCGAAGTTCCCAAAACATACTCCCCTAAATCGGCCCTGAGCTCCAGCGGTGACCTCCTCCGGCCGAGCAGGCTGCTAGGCCGGCCTCCAGGCTCAGGCGAGCCCCCGGCTTGGCTTGGGCCTACAGGCCCAGCCGAGCCGGGGACTCGCCTAAGCCTAGAGGCCGCCGAGCAGCCAGCGACAGCCGGAGGACGGTCACCGCTGGAGCTCTGGGCCGAAGTTCCAAAACATACTCCCCTAAATCGGCCCTGAGCTCCAGCGGTGACCTCCTCCGGCCGAGCAGGCTGCTAGGTCGGCCTCCAGGCTCAGGCGAGCCCCCGGCTTGGCTTGGGCCTACAGGCCCAGCCGAGCCGGGGACTCGCCTAAGCCTAGAGGCCGGCCGAGCAGCCAGCAACAGCCGGAGGACGGTCACCGCTGGAGCTCCGGGCCGAAGTTCCCAAAACATACTCCCCTAAATCGGCCCTGAGCTCCAGCGGTGACCTCCTCCGGCTGAGCAGGCTGCTAGGCCGGCCTCCAGGCTCAGGCGAGCCCCTGGCTTGGCTTGGGCCTACAGGCCCAGCCGAGCTGGGGACTCGCCTAAGCCTAGAGGCCGGCCGAGCAGCCAGCAACAGCCGGAGGACGGTCACCGCTGGAGCTCCGGGCCGAAGTTCCCAAAACATACTCCCCTAAATCGGCCTGAGCTCCAGCGGTGACCTCCTCCGGCCGAGCAGGCTGCTAGGCCGGCCTCCAGGCTCAGGCGAGCCCCCGGCTTGGCTTGGGCCTACAGGCCCAGCCGAGCCGGGGACTCGCCTAAGCCTAGAGGCCGGCCGAGCAGCCAGCGACAGCCGGAGGACGGTCACCGCTGGAGCTCCGGCCCGAAGTTCCCAAAACATACTCCCCTAAATCGGCCCTGAGCTCCAGCGGTGACCTCCTCCGGCTGAGCAGGCTGCTAGGCCGGCCTCCAGGCTCAGGCGAGCCCCCGGCTTGGCTTGGGCCTACAGGCCCAGCCGAGCCGGGGACTCGCCTAAGCCTAGAGGCCGGCCGAGCAGCCAGTGACAGCCGGAAGATGGTCAGCGCTGGAGCTCAGGGCCGATGTTGCCTACACATACTCCCCTACATTGACCCTGAGCTCCAGCGGTGACCTCCTCCGGCCGAGCAGGCTGCTAGGCCGGCCTCCAGGCTCAGGCGAGCCCCCGGCTTGGCTTGGGCCTACAGGCCCAGCTGAGCGGGGGACTCGCCTAAGCCTAGAGGCCGGCCGAGCAGCCAGCGACAGCCAGAGGACAGCCACCGGTGGAGCTCCGGGCCAAAGTAAGAGGATGTTGCCTACACATACTCACCGACATCGGCCCTTAGCTCCTCCAGCGATGGCGGTCCTGCTTCCAGCATCCTCTCTCTCTCCGTTGGTCGCCGGTATGACGTCACGAAAGCCTTTGACCCCTGGGTCAAAATGCCGGGGTCAAAGGCTTTCGTTACATCATGCTGGCGACCAACGAAGAGAGAGAGGACGCTGGAAGCGGGACCGCCATCGCTGGAGGAGCTAAGGGCCGATGTCGGTGAGTATGTGTAGGCAACATCCCCCTACATTGGCCCGGAGCTCCACCGGTGGCTGTCGCAGGCAGCTCGGCCGGCCTCCAGGCTTAGGCGAGCCCCCGGCTCGGCTGGGCCTGTAGGCCCAAGCCAAGCCGGGTGCTCGCCTGAGCCTGGAGGCCGGCCGAGCAGCCTGCGACAGCCGGAGGATGGTCACCGCTGGAGCTCAGGGCCGAAGTTGCCAAAACATACTCCCCTACATCGGCCCTGAGCTCCAACGGTGACTTCCTCCGGCCAAGCAGGCTGCTAGGCCGGACTCCAGGCTCAGGCGAGCCCCCAGCTTGGCTTGAGCCTACAGGCCCAGCCGAGCCGGGGACTCGCCTAAGCCTAGAGGCCGGCCGAGCAGCCAGCGACAGCCGGAGGACGGTCACTGCTGGAGCTCAGGGCCGAAGTTGCCAAAACATACTCCCCTACTGTCACGGAATGACCCAAGAGGCTAGGCGCAGCGAGCCCAGGACGCAAACCCAAGACATTTTTAAAAGGACCTATGTCATGGAGCTGAGGCAACGCTCCATGCTTCAAACCTCAAAAGACTTTATGGTCGGTTTTATCGTGTGATTTTAAATATTTTACCTCGTTTGGTTTTAGTTTAATTTAGTTTAGTGAAATGACATAGCTTTTGTTTAAAATATACTTATATTCCTGTAGATAAATGTGTGTTTCTGTAGCTAGTAAATAAGTTTTGCTGTTGTGTAATTTATGCGTCAGGGATTTTCCCCATTATCTAGGTACATGTTTAATTTAAGGGATCTCTGATAGTGTGTGTTTAATCTGATGTGCTGGAACAATGGCTGTACAAACGTTGTGTGCGCTGAAGGCTAAGAGAATGTGAAGAATGTTGATTGTAAATAACTGACCTAACTCATTAGTATGGGTATGCAATTATGACTGTTGTACTTCAGCATAAATAGTGGCGTGTGATTAAAAGAGTTCAGTTCATCTGAGTGTTTTGAAACATACAGCTCTGCCTGGTGTTGTCATTTCACGTCGGCTACATATCACCACCACCCAGGAACGGGTCACTCTAACTCCGCAGCAGAACATCGATTCGCCGCGCCGTTGCGCCACCTTGAATCGGTATCTTGGGATACCGCAACCACCCCGAATCGGGACCTCGGCTGAGCGCCGTGCCTGCATCTGCAAGGAGACTCTACCGAACCGCGGTTTGCCACGCAGACCGTCTCCAGCCCTTCAATGGTCAGTAGATCCGCTGCTCGAGACGCCGAGTGCCGTGCCACTCGGTAGTCGGGCGGATTTCCGCCGTGGGTGCCCCATCTACTCTCCAGATCTCCACCGCCACGTAGTCTTCTACCCAAGCCGCTCAAGACGCTGGGTGCCGTGCCACTCGGTAGTCGGGCTTGGCAACACCAAAGAAGGGGGTCAGATAGAGCAGGACCGCAGGCGGATACTCCCATTCTGCCACACCTACATCGGCCCTGAGCTCCAGCGGTGACTTCCTCCGGCTGTCGCTGGCTGCTAGGCCAGGCGAGCCCCCGGCTTGGCTCGGGCCTACAGGCCCAGCCGAGCCGGGGACTCGCCTAAGCCTAGAGGCCGGCCGAGCAGCCAGCGACAGCCGGAGGACGGTCACCGCTGGAGCTCAGGGCCAATGTAGGAGGATGTTGCCTACACATACTCACCTACATCGGCCCTCCAGCGATGGCAGTCCCGCTTCCAGCGTCCTCTCTGTCTCCGTTGGTCGTCGGTATGACGTCACGAAAGCCTTTGACCCTGGGTCAAAGGCTTTTGTGATGTCATACCGGTGACCAACAGAGAGAGGACACTGGAAGCGGGACTGCCATCGCTGGAGGGCCGATGTAGGTGAGTATGTGCTCTCCACACCCACCCTGCTTGCTCGGCCGGTATCCAAGCTTAGGCGAGCCCCCGGCTTGGCCTGGGCTTAGAGGCCCAGCCGAGCCGGGGACTCACCTAAGCATGGAGGCCGGCCGAATTGCCTGCTCGGGCGTCCTCCAGGCGAGTCGACGGCTCGGCTGGGCCTCTAGGCCCAAGCCAAGCCGGGGGCTCGCCTATGCTTGGATGCCGCCCGAGCTACTTGCTTGGCCGGCATCCAGGCTAAGGCGAGCCCCCGGCTTGGCCTGGGCCT
>CM019063.1:553954358-554076934 GCA_009667805.1 Leptobrachium leishanense
CAGAGCTGAGCACAATAAACGCCACAGAGCCGAGCACAATAAACGCCACAGAGCCGAGCACAATAAACGCCACAGAGCCGAGCACAATAAATGCCACAGAGCCGAGCACAATAAATGCCACAGAGCCGAGCACAATAAACGCCACAGAGCCGAGCACAATAAACGCCACAGAGCCAAGCACAGCACAATATACGCCACAGAGCAAAGCACAGCACAATAGACGCCACAGAGCCAAGCACAATAAATGGCACAGCGCCAAGCACAGCACAATGTACGGCACAGAGCACAGCACAATAAACGGCACAGCCAATCACAGCACAATAAACCTCGCCGAGCACAGAACCAAGCACAACACAATAAACGGCGCAGAGCACAATAAAAAGCAGAGCACAATATACGGCACGGAGCAGAGCACAGAGCCGATGTGCAGAGCCCAGCACAGAGCCGAGCAAAACAGAATAAACGCCACAGAGCCAAGCACAATAAACGCCACAGAGCCGAGCACAGTACAATAGACGGCACAGAGCCGAGCACAACAGAATAAACGGCACAGAGCCGAGCACAGAGCCAAACACAGCACAATAAATGGCACCAAACCAAGCACAACGCACCACACTTATCAATAGACTGCCCTCTGGGCAGGCTTTACACCTAGTACAAGTATAACAAAGAAAAACAGTATTAAAAGTCAATTCCCTGAGCACACTGGAAATGTCAATGAAAAAATTTATATGTATATGAGTCTGTATAACTTGTAGCAGCGACCAAATGCTTTGTAATCAAAGCGCCTCAATAAGCAAGAAAACAATCCTTCGTGGGATTGTGTTTACAGCAAAGAGAAGAGCAGAAGAGAACTGATAGATACACCGCAAGCAGACTTCATAAATATAGTGAACCCAGGAAAGTGGGGGTTGCGCAAGCCACCACACTCCATATAACAGGGAAGAGACAAATTAAAACATCGCCAGAGTAGAAATTATTTTAGAAGTCATAAAAAATATTGAAAGGGCATAACGTGAACATGATTCGCAGTTATACTGTGCCGGCTTCATCAGGACAGGCCCCTGTAAAGGTGCGAGCTAAGGTAGAGCAACTTTTATTTAATTTATTTTTATTCACTGGCTTATTTTCACTTTTGTTGCACTGTTGCTCTTTCACTATGAGCCACTTGGCTGATATCTCCGCTTATGTAGTGAGGGATTTTTACTTGTTTATCTGATTAAAAGTTAAGTTTTATTTTATGTACCGCTTGTTCACCTCCTAGACATTGACGTATACCTCTAGATATTGACTAATAAGACTAAAATTTCCTCTTCATTTTTAAAATATGTTAAGTTCTTGGATTGTGGTGATTGTGAAACAAAATGTTCCATATTTAAAAGTGAAATACCAGATTAGTATTTGCTCGGCACGTCGGTTACACCGGGCGGTTTCCAGTGGAAGTTCATATTATTGCAGTAATTAGGAATAACATTAGAAGATTTTTATTCCCATAATAATAAAATAATCTCTTTTTAGAATGATTGTGTTTAAAGCAGGATCCTGACATATTTCCAGCATCTCTACATAAATCAATTATTCAAAACATTGATTAGATAAAAACATAACAGAATAAAACAGAAAGTAAATGATTGTGTTACTTTAAAGGGAAATTGTTTTAGTTTTGTTTCCCAGTAAATTTGTCTTTGTGTTCATTTCTGGTCTAAGTATGATGATGTAACATTTTGGGAAGAATATACAGGCTAAAAGTCCAGCACTTGAGGTCAATATGGCAAATATCTCCACGGCCACCATGTCCTTCCCTTTGGTGCTCAGATAGGCCGGGATCATGGCGATCCAGACACTGCAGAACACCAGCATGCTGAAGGTGATGTACTTGGCCTCATTAAAACTGTCCGGTAATGTCCTGGCTAAAAAAGCTATAATGAAACTCACAGCGGCCAGAAGCCCCATATACCCCAGCACGGAGTAAAAGGCCATTACTGAACCTTCATTACACTGAACAATGATCTTTCCTGGATAAGAACGTGTGTCCAGCTCCTGAAAGGGAGGAGAAGCTGCCAACCATGTGATATTAATCATGACTTGAACTGATGAAAAAATGAAGACTACAGTGTTTGACATCTTGACGCTGACCCATTTTCTCCATGTGCTGCCGGGTTTGGTGGCTTTGAAAGCAAAGTAAATCATGAACGTCTTGCCCAGTACAGAAGAGATGGCTATGGAGAAGATGATGGCAAACGAGGTCTGACGCAGCTTACAGGTTATATCCACAGGACGACCGAGGAACAGGAACACACAGAGGAAGCTCAGCATGATGGACACCAGCAGGAGGAAGCTCAGGGTCGTGTTGTTGGCTCTGACGATTGCCGTGTCTTGGAACAACTTGAATATTATAATGATCCCAAACGTTTTAAGAAAGAGCAAAACTGAGACAAATGAGAAAATAATGCAGATTATGTCATTGTTGTAGGAGAGAAAGTCTTCCAGTCTTGGAACGCACCGATCCTTCTTCTCATTGGGCCATTCACTGTCTGGACAACTCATGCAGTTTTCACTGTCTGAATAAATAAAGAGAATAAAATGGACTTTAAATGACAGCATCAACATATGATTCAGCTTTTATTTTCAATACCAGAGTAGATTTCCCACAAGGCCATCGTTTAGTTGCTTTAATTTCTGTTAGATCTCCATGTCGAGTCGCATGTCGGTTAGTTCATGGAAGAATCTTATCAATTATTTGTTCTTTAGGTAAAAGTATTTTGTTTTAATGGAAATATATTGTTGTAGAAGGAAGTCATATATTTTTGTCACACAAATTTTAAAATGTCAGGGCCTGAGACTCAATGGAGGCTCCTCCATATGGACAGTTGGGGCAGGACACTACCATTTTTGTTTTTGCAATAAGAAAATATATATTTTTTGTTTTGACTGTTGCTTCATTTACCTTATGCCTGATTGTCTAAATGTGTTATATCCCTTCATGCAGTGTCATTGTTTCATCAACTGTGGCTAGGTAGAGTAAAAAAAATAAATAATCTGATCATTTGCCTCCACAAACCTGATAAGGACTTTTTGGGACTTCTTAAGAATTATAGACCTTTTCTGAGATTTTCTGGATCACACGTGAAATCATTCGATTTGTGGCCTTTTTATTAGCCTCATTAATAGGAATATGACTATATGGCTTGTTCCCTATCTATAGTACCGTCCATATATTTTGGAGGTGATAGTGCCATAAAGACATAATCCTATTAATGGTTAATAGACATGTGCACAGCACAAAATTTTGTTTTGAACTAATGGATTAGTCATAAAATGCAATTTATTTAGTTACTAAAGAAATTCGTTTTCAGTTCTTTAGTATGAAAACTAATTTCATTCATCCGAAAACCAATGGATACAATTACTATTGTAGCGGCTCCTCAGAGGGCTAAGATCGCTGCTTGTTACAGTATCTCTCACTCTCAGCACAATGTGGGCCATATTACATAGTTGGTGCTAACTTAACCAGAGCTGTTGTAAACTTCCCAGAGCCATTATAGCCTATGGAGGTTTTCAGTTTACAACAGCTCTGGTTAAGTTAGCACCAACATTGTAATACTGCCCCGTGTCAGGCAAAGCTGTCACAATTACTGACTGTTCGCTGCTCATCACAGCGCTCAGAGTTTCAGTAAAACTAGTAAATAATATTTTTATATATAAGAGGTTAGAACAATATTATTTCCTTGTTTTACTGAAACTCTGAGTGCTGTTACAGTCAGTTACTGTAACAACTGAGCCTGATACATTGTACTGAGAGATAATGTAACAAGCAGCCGATCTCAGCGCTCACAGCCACAGGATTTAAAGGGCTGAAAAAAAGGATCCTCTCTGTATAATGTTTAGAACATCCTCCTACATTAATACCCCTGTCTGTATAATGTATACAACATCCACCTGCATTAATTAATACCCCTCTCTGTATAATATATAGAACATCCTCCTGAATTAATAATGTCCCTCTCTGTATAGAACATCCTCTTCAATTTATACCTTTCTCTGTATAATGTATATAACATCCTCCTGCATTAATACCCCTCTCTGTATAATGTATAGAACATCCTCCTGCTTTAATTAATGCCCCTATCTGTATAGAACATCCTACTGCATTGGCATGTGGAGGGTGCAGAACTTCGGATGTTGCACTCTTCATTGCTGGTCTCCTTCACTCATCAATGTAATATCACAAAAAGGACTGAAACTAAAATGTAGTGCATTTTATTTTAGTTTCTTTCGTTTTTTGTACTGAGCAGTTTCGTTTCTCTTGAGTCATACTAAAACTAAATTATCCCAAAATTCGGACTAAATCGTTTTAGTACTAAAACGAATGCACATGTCTAATGGTTAATAACATTTATGTTTCCGTTCTGGTGCCCCGACTACTTCAAATGTCACCAGCCACCTGCCACGTTCGCAATGGATCCCAGATCTGCGTGGTTTGGATCCTTATGGACAGATTTCTCTGATACTTGACTTTATAGCAGTTAGAACTGTCACACCTAGCACTCCAAACCAGGGAGGTGATATAGAATACTAGATACCACTCAGCAGCAAGTGATTTTATGACCAAGTGTCTGCTGAGTGAAGGCAAGTTAACTATACATAGACAGAGATAGTGAAGCAAGATATAAACATAACTTGGTTTGTAAAAAGCGAGATCAAAAGTACGTTCCGAGTTGGCACCAGAAAGGGTAGTCATACAGGCAGGATTGGCAACAGAGGTAACTCCCATATACTTGTTCTCAATAAAGTAGAATGAATGTACAATGAATTCAGCAACCTGCAGGGCAGACCCACAATCAGTGACAATGCGGTATGATGTGTCTATTGACTCAGTAACAGACAGGCAACACGAGGGGTTGATGAATTCAGCAACCTGCAGTGCAGACCCACAATCAGAGACTATGCGGCATGATCTGTACATAGACTTAGTACCAGACAGATAACATGAGGGGGTTGATGGATTCAGCAACCTGCAGGGCAGACCCACAATCAGAGACCTTGCAGTATGATCTGTACATAGACTTAGTACCAGACAGATAACATGATGGGTTGATGGATTCAGCGACCTGCAGGGCAGACCCACAATCAGAGTCCATGCGATATGATCTGAACATACACTCTCTATATACAGAGTACAACATACACACATATATGGGATAAGAGTAAGAATCGTTAAGCAGGCAGTCCAGGTCAATCACAAGCAGGGTCCTCATACAAGTAGAATTGGCAACTAGGCAAAAACACTCTGACAGAAAACTGAGATCAGCTGGCGATGTGGGAATAACTCCACGTCAGGGCGACGAGCAGAATCTCTTGCCCTGCATTTAAGGCCGGCAGCTCCACGTCATCACGCCAAAACCCCGCCCCCTCAGACGCCGATCAGCCAGCTTGAGCTCCTGGCACCCTGCCAGCCAGCGATGCTGCCGGGCGCCCAGACCCCCCAGGAAGTGCTGAGGGGGCCAAAGATGTGACACCACGGCTGCTAGGACTTACAAACTCTTATAGAAATATTCTTATAACAAGAGCTAACCCCTTCAAAGCTGAGCCATTTCACCTCTGTGTGCTGATCTCATTTTTACTGGTTTTGCTCATCATGTTTAAACGCATTTTGAAGTCATGTATTTTTATACGACTCAGACAAATTATATCCTTTTATAGGGCAGACTCACCAGATTCATAATATAACATTATTATATGTATACGTCATGTCCTGCCATAATGCTATAACAAAAAATTTAAAAAATTAAAATTTTCAATAAAATTTCAATCATCTGCTTTGTGTAAAGTTATTTTTTCACATTTTATTATGCAAGCCTTTGCGGTTTTATATTCTATAGGGTACGCCTGTTAAATATACAAAAAATGGGAAACCAGTAGACATGTGCATTCGTTTTAGTACTAAAACGATTTAGTCCGAATTTTGGGATAATTTAGTTTTCGTATGACTCAAGAGATACGAAACAGCTCAGTACAAAAAATGAAAGAAACTAAAATAAAATGCGCTACATTTTAGTTTCAGTAATTTTTGTGAAATTACATTGATGAGTGAAGGAGACCAGCAATGAAGAGCGCAACATCCGAAGTTCTGCACCCTCCACATGAAGCATTATTTTACTGAGAGGGTGGTGGATACATGGAACAGTCTTCCAGTAGAAGTGGTAGAGGCCAAAACAGTAATTGAATTTAAGCAAGCATGGGATAGGCATAAGGCTATCCTAAACAAAAGATAAATCCAGGTAAAGTATCCATGTAATTGGGCAGACTAGATGGGCCGAAAGGTTCTTATCTGCCGACATTTTTCTATGTTTCTATGCCAATGCAGTAGGATGTTCTATACAGAGAGGGTCATTAATTAATGCAGGAGGATGTTCTAAACATTATACAGAGAGGAGCCTTTTTTTTAGCCCTTTAAATCCAGTGGCTGTGAGCGCTGAGATCAGCTGCTTGTTATATTATCTCTCAGTACAAGGTATCAGGTTCAGCTGTTACAGTAACTGACTGTAACAGCGCTCAGAGTTTCAGTAAAACAAGGAAATAATATTGTTCTAACCTCTTATATATATAAAAATATTATTTACTAGTTTTACTGAAACTCTGAGCGCTGTGATGAGCAGCAGTCAGTTACTGTAACAGCTTTGCCTGACACGGGGCAGTATTACAATGTTGGTGCTAACTTAACCAGAGCTGTTGTAAACTGAAAACCTCCATAGGCTGTAATGGCTCTGGGAAGTTTACAACAGCTCTGGTTAAATTAGCACCAACTATGTAATATGGCCCACATTGTGCTGAGAGTGAGAGATACTGTAACCAGCAGCAATCTCAGCCCTCTGAGGAGCCACTACAATAGTAATTGTATCTGCTGGTTTTCGGATGAATGAAATTAGTTTTCATACTAAAGAACTAAAAACGAATTTCTTTAGCAACTAAATAAATTGCATTTTAGGATTAATTCATTAGTTCAAAACGAAATTTTGTGCTGTGCACATGTCTAGAAACCAGTATTGTATTTTTGGAGAAAATATGTGATTTTACCTAAAAGTGGGAAAAAACATTTTTTCATGAGTAAATCATTGTGTCAAACTATAATTAAGAAATGAACAATAGTGCTGCATTAAAAAAAAAATTAAAAAAAGAAAAAAAAAAATCTTTTTTTTATTTATTTTATTTATTTATTATTTTATTAAAATTATATTAAACACCAAACCTTGTCATGTTTGGTATCATTGGAAAGGCCATGCTCTGCACTTACCAATGTCCCTAGAGTCCCTAGAGTCTCTGACTATCCATTGTCATATATACCTTGCATTATACATATAATACATTCCCTCATCTAACAGGATAGTAGCCAGTCCCTGTGCATTTTAACCCCTTAACCCTTTCGCTGCTGAGGCATTTCATGCCTCTGTGCTGAGCTAATTTTTACTGGTTTCGCTCATCTTGTTTAAAAGCATTTTGAAGGCTTATTTTAGTATATCACCCATACATATTAGATATCATTCTTTCCGGCAGACTCGGCAGATTCATAATATGTCATTATTATATGTATACGTCATGTCCTGTCTGTATATTATAACAAAATATGCAATAAAATATGAATTTTAAATAATTTACAACGTGTAAAGTGTTTTTTTTCACATTTTAACATGCGAGCAATTGCGGTTATATTTTGTATGGGGTGCGCTTGTTAAACAAATTAGAAATGGGGTCTCGTTACATTTTTGTTTGGGGAAAATTACACAAATTTAAACAAACGCATCACATACAAAAATCGTTAGCGCAGCATCATTGTTCACATTATAATTGAAATGGGAACAATATTGCTGCGTTAACAAACCAAAAAAAAAAAAACTTGTTTATTTTTTTTTATAATTTTTTTAAATATTTTTTTATTTTTAATTATAATTTTTTTAAAAAAACTTTTTACATGGTCATGTTTGGTATCGTTGGAAAGGCCATGCTCTGGCCGATCCAACAGTACCAAATATTAACCTCTAGCTACCAATGAACCCCTATCTCCACCATTGGTGGCAGTTAGAGGTTAACTCCAGGACTGGCATCATCGTGCTATGCAGTCGTCAGGCGGCATTCCCAGAAGCTTGGCTGACATCCAAGATGTCGGCCAGCTCTGAGAGAGGATCACGATTCAGCGCTTTTCGGCGCCGAATCGTGATCCGGCACCCAAGGGGTTAAAGGCAGGCACAGTTTGGAAGGACAAACCATGCCTGACTTCAGCCGCAGGACCCCGGCGATCGGGAGGGGGCAAGGTCTGAAGGACCTCGCCCCCTCCCTTTCAGGCACCTCCTCCGGACACGCGGGGGGCGCCTGAATTAGATGTCATCGTGCCGCCACGATGACATCTAAATTGTGCCAGCGGTGGTCCCGGGTGCTTGGCTGACATCGAGGATGTCAGCCCACACCGGGGGGAACAGCGAGATAAAGCTTGTACGCTTTATGATAGACATTTTCACGTTGTGTTGTGAATTCGGAAGCATACAGAGTTCATACATGTGCAGGAGCCACACCCAGTCTGCAGGCAATGTATCAAATTCATGAGACCAGACTAATTAGAAGCAGATGTTATTTCCAAACACTAATTAACACCTGTTGTATACGCCGTTTGAGGGCCCTGCTGTAAGCACAGGTCATTTAGAGGTGAGACTATATCTAATAAACCCTTGCTTGTAATATTCTGCAGTAAAGAGTCTCTTATTTCTAGATTTTTTAGTATTTTGTAAGCATTTTATATACTTTTTTCAATTTATTTTTTTTCGAACTCGAACTGAACATGCCAAAAAGTTTGAAGTTTGTGAACTTTCGAACTGCCGGTGTTCGTGTCGAACTCAAAACTGATCGAACCGGACAGCTCATCCGTAGTCAGCGTCAGTGCAGCCAAATATTGTGCCTTTGTTGGCAGCAAGTGCCTTCACACGTAACCCTTTTGATGTATTCTGGAAGAGTGGACCCTGCGGTCTAATATTAAAATGATATGAATATGGTACAGGCGTCAGTGCAACCAAATATTGTGCCTTTGGTGGCAGCAAGTGCCTTCACACCGTAACCCTTTTGTGGTATTGTGGAAGAGTGCAGGGTTGGAACCTGCGGTCCAAAAAATTAAAATTATATAAATCTGGTAATATAGATGTCAGTCTCAGTGCACCCAAATATTGGGCCTTTGGTACCAGCTAGTGCCTTCACACCGTAATCCCTCTGAGGTATTGTGGAAGAGTGCAGTGGTGGAGGTTTTGTGAATGCAGAAGAGATCTCCGATCTATTCCGTTACGTCAGCATCAGGGGATTGATAGCTGCTGATCCAGGACTGATTCATTTTTATAAATGTCAGCCGGTCTAAAGAGTCGGTGGACAGACGCACTCTTTTGTCTGTGACAAAACCTCCAGCGGCACTGAATGTCCTTTCAGAAAGCATGCTGGATGAAGGGAAACCTAGTAGCTGCATAGCATATTAGCTAAATTCTGGCCAGTGATCCAATCTCAACACCCAGTAAGCCAGTGGATCATCTGCTGGAAAGGTATCCAGGTCTGCCTTTGCCCCTAGGTAGTCCAGCACCATACGGCGAAGACGCTGGCAATGGGCGCCTACATTTGACATCCCTGGGCATCGTGGACTAAAAAAATTTAAAAAGGCATCAGTCAAGTGGCCCGACCTTCACCAATATTCCTCTGATCATCCGCAGCCTCAGAATCACCTGTGTCATCACTTGGTAACCTACCAGTGCCTGGAAAGGTGTTACACAAGTGTCGCTTTAGAGTGTCCTCAAGTTTTTTCATCCTGTCCTCCCTCTGTGCGGCCAGGATGAGCTCTGCAACTTTACCCTTGTATCGTGGATCAAGAAGGCTTGCCAACCAGTAATGATCCCTCTCCTTGATAGCATGAATCCTGGGGTTCTTTACCAGGCTTTGCAGGATAAGGGAGCCCATGCAGCATAGGTTGGAGGTGGCATTAGCTTCCTAGTCTTCCTGGTCAATGAGGATGACTGTATCGTGCACTCCCTCCTCCCAGCCAAGTACTAGTCCCTGAGTTTCTGGGCACACAAAACCCTCCCTTGAGGAATCAACACCTTCAATGCCCACACTACTTAAATATTCCTCCTCCTCCTCATCCTCCTTCTGTCTGATCTGAGGAGGACCCGCAGGAATGCTGTCTGCGTAAAGACTGGGGCCATGAGAGGTAGGGAAGGCCTCCTCTTCCTCCTGCTGCTCTGCCTCTATAGCCACATCTATAATTCCCCACAGAGTGTGCTCCAGCAGGAACACTAAAGGAATTGTGTCACTGATGCATGCACTGTCCCTGCTCACCATCCTCTTTGCCTCTTCAAATAGTGACAGTACAGTGCATGCATCCTTGATCATCAGTCACTGCGGGGGGAAAAAAAAACAAGTTGACCTGAACCTGTCCTTGTGCCTTACTCACACAGGTACTCATTGATGGCACTCAGCTGCTTGTGCAGATGCTGCAGCATTGCTAATGTCGAGTTCCACCTGGTGGGCATGTCACAGATCAGACGGTTTGTGGGAAGTTGGAATTCTCTTTGAATTTCTGCCAGGCGAACACATGCTGGTAATGACTGTCTGAAGTGGCTGCAGACTTTTCTGGCCTGGCTGAGAAGCTCTGCCAGCCCTGGATACCTGGTTAGGAAATGCTGTACCACCAGATTTAGGACGTGTGCTAGGCATGGTACATGCGTCAACTTACCCAGGCGTAGGGCGGAGAGAAGGTTGCTGCCATTATCACAGACAACCATTCCCAGCTCAAGCTGGCATGGTGTTAACCGTCTCTGCAGCTGCCCCTGCAGAGCTGACAGAATTTCTGGCCCAGTGTGGCTCCTGTCCCCTAAACAAACCAGCTCAAGCACAGTATGGCATCTTTTTGCTTGAGCCATTGCGTAGCCCCTGCCACGCATCGGTTTAAATGCCACTTCGCCAGACACAGAGAAGGAAGAGGAAGAGGTGGTGGAGCAGACAGACCTCAAATAAGTAGCTTTCTGGAGGCGTGGTGGATTAACAAGCTCCAGCACAGAGCCCCATCCTGGATCCCTCCCAGCTGCAAGCAGAGTTACCCAGTGTGCCGTGAAGGAAATATAATGGCCCTGTCCATGCTTGCTGGACCACGTGTCTAAAGTCACATGCACCTTGCGTCCGGTGTCTTTCCCACGCTTGATCCTCATCTGACATAGATTACAAATAGCAATGGTGCGGTCTGCTGCACATTTCTTAAAGAACTCCCAGACAGCAGAGTTCCTAGATGTGTGCTTTGAGACAACAGCGCTCTGCACCTGAGTAGCTCTGACATCTGATGCCCTGGACTGGCTAGTGCTACGGTTGGTAATAGAGGATGTTGTGCCTCGTGTTTTTTGTTCCTCCTCCTCCTCACTTGACTCCTCTGTTCAATCAGGCACCCAGGTGGAGTCAGTGACCTCATCATCATTGTTATCACCCCCTATCTCCTCATCACTGGAGCCAACTTGGCAGTATGCTGCAGCTGCTGGGGCAATATGAGTGCCAGTTATTTGTGTGTCATTACTGGCACCCCTTTTATGTAGGTTGATTATACTCCCTTCCTCAACCTCAGAGATTGAATCAGAGCACTGTACTTGCTGCGCATCCTCAAGCAGCATGTCACTGTCATTGTAGTCAAACAATTCAGCTGACTCCTCCGTGTGTGATAGTGAGGCTACGGCAGGAGTAGCTGTGGACATGGAGGCTGCATTAGATGCTTTGGCAGCTGAGGTGGACTGTAAAGCACTACACGCCTGGCTGGCAGAGGACTCAGGGGATGAGGATGGCCTGGTTAGCCAATCCACCAAATCCTCTGTATGCTGCTGCTGCTTAAGACAGCCAGCACCAGTTAGAAAGGACAAGTGTGCCCCTGCAGAGGATGTACCACGTCCACAATGACGAGAAGCACAGCCTCCCGACATAGAGGCTGCTTGCCCTCTTATCTGTGTCTGGGAGTGTCTGCCTGTCCTTTTTGGTCTTTCTGACATGGTGAGTGATATATAGATTAAACTCTGTTATAAAATTTGGAGATATGCAGAACTCTGATTGAACCCTCGTATAAAGATTAAAGATTTCCAGAACTCTGGTATAACTCAATGAGAAACCCTGATAGCTGGCAGCCAGTGATAAGACACAGATTACAATTCCCAGAAACCTCCTTTAAATCAGTGAGACCTCCTGATGGGTGGCAGTGACAAGACACAAATTACAATTCCCAGAAACCACCTATAAGTCAGTGAGAGCCCCTGATAGGACCCCCTGATAGCTAGCAACAGTGACAAGACACAGATTACAATTCGCAGAAATCTGATAGAAGTATGCGGGACCCCCTGATAGCTGGCAGTTCGAAGACACAGATTACAATTCCCAGAAATTCCTATAAATCAGTGAGACCCCCTGGTGGGTGGCAGTGAGAACACACAGATTACAACAATTCCCAGATATTTTGTAGAAATGAGACCCCCACAATTGCTGGTGGCATTGAGAACACAAAGATTACAACAATTCCCAGATATTCTGTAGAAATGAGACCCCAAAATAGATTCTGGCAGTGAGAACACAAAGATTACAACAATTCCCAGATATTTTGTAGAAATGAGACCCCCACAATTGCTGGTGGCAGTGAGAACACAAAGATTAGAACAATTCCCAGATATTTTGTAGAAATGAGACCCCCACAATTGCTGGTGGCAGTGAGAACACACAGATTACAACAATTTCCAGATATTTTGTAGAAGTGCGACCCCCCAATAGCTGGTAACAGACTGGCAGTGAGAACACACACTAACACAACAATCTCCTCTCAAAAAACACGTGCTGAAGGCTGTGTGAAGCCTTCTATAGTGTGCTGTGGAACTTAGCACTGTGAGCCCATGATTGGGCAAAATTTGCCCAATCAGGACTCTGAGCCATGATTTGCATAGTCTTGCACCTGTCTTGCACCTGAACTGTGGTCAGGTGCAAGGCTGTAGCCAATTACAAGCTTCAGGCCAGTGGAAAAGTGCATTGTGGTCCATTGTGGTGCATTGTGGGAGAACATGCGGCGAACACACGGAAATGTTCGAAGTTTGCAAACATACGAACGGGCGATGTTTGAATCGAACTCCGAACCAATCGAACCGAAGTGCTCATCCCTACTGAGGAGGACCACAGCACTGGAATTAAGATTATAAAGCCATTCAAAGCTAAAACCAGTTGAAGCATCAGTGTCCCTCCACATTTTTAGCTTAGTGGATCTTTCTAGATATTTCCTGCACAAACTATATTGTGCTTTTACCAGACGAGTAACGATCTCTCATTATAATCACAATTAGAGATGTGCATTCGTTTCGGAAAAATTCGGACTTTGTAACGAAATTTGATAATTCGTATTTCGGAAGCACTTCCAAATAACGAATCTATACGATACGAATTTGAAACAAAACAAAATGGTATATAACGGATTTATTTCGTTTTACACTGTGTCATTATCATAAAAGAAAAATTTGAATAATTGATATCAACTATCGAATTTGAAATGAACTATCAAACTGATATCAACTATCGAATTGATCTTAACTTAAAATACAAGTAATAGTCAGCAAAGGACTTTATGAAACAAATTAATTTTGTTTCACTGCTTAATTTAACTCAAATACTAAATCTGTCACACAGCTTAAAATTTAACCCTAGCTTTTCTTTTAACAGCAAAATTTGATTAATTGGGGTTTTATTTAGTGATCCAAAATTCAAATTGATATCAGCTATCGAATTGATATAGGAAATTTGAATCGATATGAAATCTATTCAAAAAACAAAACTAAACTAAATTCGAAACTAAATTAGTTACGAAATTCCGAAAATGAAATTATTTAAAAACGTAACTAAACTAAACTAAACTAAACAAATTTTTCAGCCATGCACATCCCTAATCACAATGCAAGCGTATTAATGAGCAGCGCAAAATATTGTATCATGTGAGAGAAAGGAAAAATAAATTTATCCTTAAATATTTTTCATCCAATGAGAAGTTAGTGTGTGTACCTGTTCTATTGGATATTTCTCCCTCCGGACACATTGCACAGTCGTAACAGCAGGCTTGCATCCCAGGTTTCGGTACTTTCCTATATCCTGGCGGGCAGTTATCTGAGCACTGGGACCTGGGAATCTAAGATATTTAATTATTTTAATATGGATGAAAAATCTAAATTTTAGTCAAAATTGAAAGTTTACAGATTAAACTTATTACACAGTGTACAGGGCAGATACTGATAGGACATTCTTTTGTGTCATTCTCCCAGCTTGGCTTTGTATTCGCTGATAACGACATTCAAGATTCAGCATTCAGGCTGTAAATCTCTATATATAAAAACAAAAGTCCTGACTGACTCATCAACGCCCAGCTGAAACTGTTTAACCTAGGAATGTGAAATTTTCTAGGTACATTGTTTTTATGACTTCGGCACCCACTAAGGAAGAATTTTAGCAAAATCTGCACCTAAGGGGGTGAAAAAGGAGTTGCATATTTTAAATAGGAAAACTATAGCTCAAAAAACGCAGATGTTACAGGCGTGAAAATTGGTATTTACAATCTTCTTGAAAAATAAAAAACTCATTTTTTACCATTTTCCAAAAATCCAATTGGGGAGGGCAAAAAAAGGAGGATGAATATTTAAAACAGGATAGCTATATCTCAAGAACAGAAGTTGTTACATGAGTGAAAATTGGTATTTAGATTCTTCTTGAAAATAAAATAACACGTATTTTACAATTTTCCAAAAATACAGTTGGGGTTCAAAAAGGCTATGACCATTTTTATCAGTATACCTATATTTAAAAAACCAAAGATGTTACAAGTGTGAAAATTGGTATTTATAATCTTATTGAAAAATAAAAAAAACACTTGTTTTACCTTTCTCTAAAAATCCCAAGTAGGGGGTGAAAAAAGCAGGGGGATGAATACTTTTAAACAGGTTACCTATATCTTAAAACCAGAAGATGTTACAGACATGAAAATTGGTATTTAGATCCTTCATGAAAAATAAAAAACATGTATTTTAGCATTTTCAGAAGATCCAGTAAAGGTGGGGGTGAAAAAGGGGTGTGAATACTTTTATCAGTATATCTATATCTCAAAAGCCAAAGATGATACAGCTGTGAAAATTGGTATTTACAATCTTCTTGAAAAATAAAAAAATACGTGTTCTACCATTTTACAAAAATCCAAGTAAGCGGGAGTGAAAAAAATGGGGATGAATACTTTTATAAGTATACCTTCAGTTCAAAAATCAAATATGTTGCAAGCATGAAAATTGGTATTTACAATTATTGTCTTAAAACAAAAAAGTGTTTTACAGTTTTCCAAAAATCTAATTAAGGGGGGTGAACATTTTAAAGAGGATACCGATGGCTCAAAACAAAAGATTTTACAGATGTGAAAATTGGTATTTAGATTTGTCTTGAAAAATAAAAACATGTATTTTAGCATTTTCAGAAGATCCAGTAAAGGTGGGGGTGAAAAAGGGGTGTGAATACTTTTATCAGTATATCTATATCTCAAAGCGCAAAGATGATACAGCTGTGAAAATTGGTATTTACAATCTTCTTGAAAAATAAAAAAATACGTGTTCTACCATTTTACAAAAATCCAAGTAAGCGGGAGTGAAAAAAATGGGGATGAATACTTTTATAAGTATACCTTCAGTTCAAAAATCAAATATGTTGCAAGCATGAAAATTGGTATTTACAATTATTGTCTTAAAACAAAAAAGTGTTTTACAGTTTTCCAAAAATCTAATTAAGGGGGGTGAACATTTTAAAGAGGATACCGATGGCTCAAAACAAAAGATTTTACAGATGTGAAAATTGGTATTTAGATTTGTCTTGAAAAATAAAAACATGTATTTTAAAATTTTCAGACAATCCAGTTAAGAGGGGTTAAAAAGGAGGAAGGAGAATTTTCATAAGTATACCTATATTTCAAAAATCAAAGATGATACAGATGTGAAAATTTGTAATTACAATCTTCATGAAAAAAAGTGTTCTACCATTCTCTGAAAATCCAATTAAGGGGGTTAAAAAGGGGTGTGAATACATTTTTCATTATACCTTATTTAAAAAACTAAAGATGTTACATGTTTGAAAATTGGTTTTTACAACTCTCGTGAAAAAAACACATGCCTTTTGCCATTTTCTGAAAATCCAAATTATGGGGGTTAAAAGGGGGTGATTATTTTAAACAGGATATCTATATCTCAAAAAATGAAGATGTTATAGATTTGAAAATTGATATTTAGATTTGTCTTTAAAAATTAAAATAACACGTGTTTACCATTTTCCAAAAATCCAGTTAAACGGAGTAAAAAAGAAAAGGGGAGTGAATATTTTTATCAGTATACCTATATTTCAAAAAAGAAACATGTTACAGGCATGAAAATAGGTATTTATAGGCTTCATGAAATTATAAAACAAAAAGAGTTCCTCCATTTTCTGAAAATCCTGTTAGGGGGTGGGTGAAAAAAGGGTGTGAATTCTTTTATCAGTATACCTATATTTCAAAAACCAAAGATGTTACAGCCATTAAAATTGGTATTTACAATCTACATGAAAAATAAAAAAAACATATTCTACCGTTTTCTGAAAATCCAGTTAAGGGGGTTGAAAAAGGAGTGTGAATACTTTTTTCAATATACCTATATTTAAAAAAACAAAGATGTCACAGGTGTCAAAATTGGTATTTACAATCTTCTTGAAACATAAAAAAAGTGTTTTACCATTTTCCAAAAATCCAAGTAGGGGGTGGTAAAAAGGGGGTGAATATTTTTAAACAATTTACATATATCTCAAAAGTAGAAGATGTTACAGTAATGTATTTGAGCAATTTCAGAAAATCCAGTTAAGGTGTTTAAAAAGGGGGGTGAATATTTTTATCAGTATACCTATATATCAAAACCAAAGATGTTACAGACGTGAAAATTGGTATTTAAAACCGTCATGAAAAAAAAATGTGTTTTACCATTTTCTGAAACTCCAGTTAACGGGGATGGTGAAAAAGGGGTGTGAATAGTTTAATCAGTATACCTATATTTCAAAACCAAAGATTATACAGGCGTTAAAATTGGTATTTACAATCTTCTTGAAAAATAAAAAAACATGTGTTTTACTTTTTCCCAGAAATCCAGTTAAGGGGGGTGAAAAGTGTTAAATATTTTAAACAGAATACGTATATCTCAAAAACAAAAGATGTTATAGATGTGAAAATTGGTATTTCGATTGTTCTTGAAAAATAAAAAAAAGTATTTTACTAGACATGTGCACAGCACAAAATTTCATTTTGAACTAATGGATTAGTCCTAAAACGCAATTTATTTAGTTGCTAAAGAAATTCGTTTTCAGTTCTTTAGTATGAAAACTAATTTCATTCATCCGAAAACCAGCGGATGCAATTACTATTGGAGTGGCTCCTCAGAGGGCTAAGATCGCTGCTTGTTACAGTATCTCTCACTCTCAGCACAATGTGTCTGGCAAAGCTGTTACAGTAACTGACTGCTGCTCATCACAGCACTCAGAGTTATATATAAGAGGTTATAACAATAATATTTTCTTGTTTTACTGACACTCTGAGCTCTGTGATGAGCAGCAGTCAGTTACTATAACAGCTTAGCCTGATACATTGTACTGAGAGATAATATAACAAGCAGCCAATCTCAGCGCTCACAGCCACTGGATTTAAAGGACTCAAAAAAAATGCTCCTCTCTGTATAATGTATAGAACATCCACCTGCATTAATTAATACCCCTCTCTGTATAATGTATAGAACATCCTCCTGAATTAATTAATGTCCCTCTCTGTAAAGAATATCCTCCTCAATTTATACCTTTCTCTGTATAATGTATAGAACATCCTCCTCAATTAATGTCCCTCTCTGTATAGAACATCCTCCTCAATTTATACCTTTCTCTGTATAATGTATATAACATCCTCCAGCATTAATACCCCTCTCTGTATAATGTATAGAACATCCTCCTGCATTATTTAATGCCCCTCTCTGTATAGAACATCCTACTGCATTGGCATGTGGGGGGGGGGGTGCAGAACTTCGGAATGCACAGCTTATCCAGCACAGGAGAGGGAGCTTTTCCTTAGACAGGATTATAAAAGCAGGGGAGAGGGAAAATATTAACGTAAATCGGTCTGAAAGCTCAGAGAAGAGATGATTGGTGCAAATTTATTTTTATAATAAAATAAAGCATTTTAAATCCAGGGAAAACATTCAAATAAATCACACTGAAGGCTCATAATGACAGAGTAACTGTGAGAGCTGGATACTAAATGTATCAGAAAAAAAAACTTTATAACAAGCAGCACTGGGAGAGGAGAGGGACTTTACATAAAATGTATATTATGAGGAAAGGGGGATATTGATCCTGGAAAATATAAAACGTATCAGACCTAAGCACCTATTATGCAGAGCGGGAGGGGAGATATCACACATTTTATAAAGTCCCTCTCTTCTCCCAGCGCTGCTTGTTATAAAGGGTTTTTTACTATCCAGCCCTCCTCTGTCTTTAGCTTTCAGTGTGATTTATTTGAATGTTTTCCTTCTCCAGCTGCTTTTATCATCTTGTCTGCCTCATAGACATGCAATGGATAAGTAAAGGTTTCCTCTCCTGTGCTGGCTGTCTGTGCTGCGAGTGAGTATTCTGGAGCTCTATCACTGTCAGATTTTCAGGTAGGGGTTGGGAATGATTACGCATACAAACCTTTTCTGTAGCTTTGCGATGTTGCGCATATCATTGCTGGTCTCCTACACTCAATGTACTAAAACAAATGCACATGTCTATATTTTACCATTTTCAATGAATCCAGTTAAGGGGGAAGTGAAATATTTATGTCAGTATACCTATACTTCAAAAACCTAAGATGTTACAGTTGTGAAATTTGGTATTTGCAACCTTCTTGAAGAATAAAAAAAACATGCTTTACCATTTTCTGAAAATCCAGTTGATACACTGGATCAGCAGACCAGAGGGATGCTGTTACTTCACACAGAATGGAGTCTCTATGAAGCTTCTCTCACAGCAAGGGCTTGCACACTACCTCACTGCTCCATCATGTCTGCTTCCCTCTGACAGCCAGGACTCACACATAACATCCCTGTTCAAGCACGTCTTCTTCCCTCTCACAGCCAGGACTCGCACACACCCTCACTGATCTAGCACGTCTGCTTCCCTCTCACACCAGGCCTTGCACACTCCCTCACTGCTTCCGCATGTCTGCTACCTTCTCACAGCCGGGCCTCACACACACCCTCAACGCTACAATGTGGGAGAACCTGTGATATTATTGCGGAACCCACCTAAGCTCTGTATTGGCACCAGATTGCAAGTAAAAGCACTTCACAGAACTGTGATTGAGTCTTCGGTGCTAACCAATTCTGGCCGAAAGTGTCTGTATTCATACCACAAATACCTCTTAGGACCCGTTCACACCTCATTGTTTTTCATATGCATGTAGTACACGCGTTTTTGACATGTGTATCGCACAAATGTGAAAAATGCGCATATGCGCAATGCAGCGCGTTCACGCTGCAGTCTATGGCCGTGAACGCGCTGTAATACGCCCCAAAGAAGCTCCTGTACTTCTTTGGGCATAGGACGTTTTACAGCGCGTTCCTACGCACTGTAAAACTCCCAGGTGTGAACGGGGCCTAACTTCAGATTATCCATTTCAAATCAAAAGACTTCAGTTCACCCTAAAGGTTTGTTTTCTGATGACCATCGAAAAGTCTCATGGACAGATTGCACGAACATCCAAATCAGGAGCGCTGGGGTAAGGAGTAGGGATGGACTGCCGGTTCTAATCGAACATAATTTCAATTCGAACATTGGCTGTTCGAGTGTTTGCCGAACATCAAACTTTTCGGGATGTTTTGCAGTCTGTTCGACCATGGAACATCCCACAATGCACTGCACCCACTGAAACTGTAATTGGCTACAGTCTTGCACCTGACCACAGGTCAGGTGCAAGACTATGTCAATCATGATTCATAGATAAGGGTAGAGGCAGACGAACGCAGTCTGAGTGCACTCTGCGTGTGTGCATAACGGACGTACGTACTGAAGGAAGATACTGTAGACACTTAACATCCTTTCTGACCCCAAAGCCCGTCTCTTGTCCAGGACTCAGAAGACACTTTTGGGCATTCTCTCCGAAATTGCCAAAAAGGCCATACTTTGTCAGTAAATCCCCCCCATGTTTTCAATGTTTTACTCATGTTTTTCTGCTGTTTTTTTACTATCAGGGTTATTCAGAGAGAGGTGAAAACCAGGAAAATGACTGGAGAAGTGAAAATTCTAGCAGGGTTATTCAGAGAGCGTGAAAAGCAGGAGAATGACTGAAGAATGACTGGAGAATGACTGGAGAATGACTGGAGAATGAAAAATTCTAGGTCAAGATAGCCGCTTTGGAAAGTGAGATGAAAGGGAGAATTTTTCTGGGTTGGCTATTTTGACCTAGAATTTTCACTTCTCCAGTCATTCTCCTGGTTTTCACCTCTCTCTGAATAACCCTGTATGACTGGGCAGAGACTATTCTCCATAAAGGGGACAAAGTCAAAAAATTTTGATGTGCGGAGGACCTTTGTGGTATGTTTGCCAGAATCTACTATGTCCAAACTAAAAGCTTACTTTGAATTTATGGAATGGTACCTGATGCATTTCCTGTCAGGTCCGCCGCTATTACTACCCTCCCAATCTCTAAATTTGGAGCACTTTCTATCCTCTGTCTCTGCCTGAGAAAGGGTCTTCCGCTTTTCCTTTTGCTGTGTACTCTTCATTCTCTTTTATGGTTGGTGGTTGTTTGACTGACCTGAAAATGTAAGGGGTGGTGATCTCTTTTAATTTTCTTTCCCATTTTTCAATTGCATGTATTGTGAGGCCTGAATCTGTCAATAAAACTTGTTAAAAAAAATGTAGTAACGAGGTTTGTCTTTTTCTTTGCTGAATGCAGCTGTACTATTTTCTCACAGTCCGTCTGCGTTCAGCAATGAATTGGATACATTGTGTCAGACCCAGACAGCTCCGAGTGAGCCTGGGTCCTGTAATTGAAACAACATAGTATGATACTATCAGTTCGATTCAAAGAAAGGTAAACCTCAGGAGAATGACTGGAGAAGTAAAAATTCTAGGTCAAATTAGCCAAACCAGAAAAATTCTCCCATTTATCTCACATTCCAAATTGGCTATTTGGTCTAGATTGTTCAATTCTCCTTCCAGTTCTCCTGGTTTTCACCTTTCTCTGAATAACCATGTATGTTTCACTTTCAGGAGTCAGAACCAAGGCTAAGACTTGTTCGGAGCTGTCCATGACATTGCTGAACGCAGATGGACAGTGAGAAAATAGTACAGCTGCATTTAGCAAAAGAAATAAACACACCACATTATTAGATTTAAAATAAATTATGAAACCTTGAAATCAAAGCAAAAAATTCCCAAAAAATGCCAAAAAAATCCTAAAAAAGAAATAAACAAATTGGCTTATTGCTGCAAGTGAAAATAATAAATGGTTAAAGAAATATTTAATTAACAGTGGAATTATTTTTAACATTGAAACCTATGGTGGAATAAAGCCACGTTTCTTTAAAATATGTTAGGAAACCTAAACTTTAGAATGGGGAGGGGAGTACAGTGGAGGCGCTAATGTAGTATGTGTATTTGCGTTGTGCAGCCGACAGGGATTATAACACAAAACCTCGACAGAAATGTGCAAATTACAGTAGAGCAAAAGAAAGGAGATCCTAGTGGCGCAGTCTCTTCTGAGGGTGATCTATATATAGTGGGTAGGTATAGTATTCCTATTAATCCAATGAGTGCACGGTCGGAATGACCACTAAAGTGCTGTTATAAATAGAGCTGTGTGCTGTAGTAGCACTGTGCAAGGTAGGATGGTCGATGTCCTGTTAGTATACACTGTGCAAGGTGGCAGTGTCTTCATATAGTCAGAGCATATAAAGTGCAAATGCAAAAAAAGGAGAAAAAGTGCATATATAAGTGCGTGGGGAAACGCTAAAAGTCTCTTAAAAAAAGAAAGGTCTCGTTTTCCAGTTCGTTTGTGAAGACAAAAAAGAGGAAAGAAATATTTCGGACCGTATATTCTATATTGAAGGCAAAGCTAGTCCGGTAGGGTCTCCGCTGGGGTAGTCCAGAGGTTTTGAGTGAAGTCCTGAAGTACTATCCTCTCCTAGGTCCTATGTAGACTCCCAGTTCCCAAAATTTGGGAAGAAAGGGGAGAGGGGTAGAGGGGAAACAGAAAGAGAAAATAGTGCAATATTGATTGGTAAAAGGTAAAGTGCCCAATGACAAGGGAACACTTACAGTGTATAGAGCCTCTCGTACCGGCTCTGGTGTGGAGTGCCTTGGGCCTAATCGAGGGTGGCCTATGCCCTTCTTTAAAGTTTTTCTGGTGTGGCCTTCGTCTTTCCTCTAATGCTCGATCGTCTCAGATACAAAGAGAAGACATCCTCATAGCGCAATATGCAGCCAGTGGTTAAATGAGATAAGTAGTAATCAAAGGCAAACTCACCGATGATGGAGCCTTAAAATCCAGGCTCAACGTATTTTTTTTAGGCAATGTAAACCATGAACGTGTCCATCTAGCATGGATGCAACGTATGTTTGTCTTGTTCAAATCAACGTGTCTGCTTCACTTTTCATGTCTTGTAAGATTAATATGCTGCATTAATTGTAGCGCAGAGAGACGCTTCCCAGCAGTGTGTGGATTCATATGCTGCATTAATTATACTGCAGAGAGGTGCTTCCCAGCAGTGTGTGGATTCATATGCTGCATTACTTATACTGCAGAGAGGCGCTTCCCAGCAGTGTGTGGATTCATATGCTGCATTAATTATACTGCAGAGAGGTGCTTCCCAGCAGTGTGTGAATTCATATGCTGCATTAATTATACTGCAGAGAGGTGCTTCCCAGCAGTGTGTGGATTCATATGCTGCATTAATTATACTGCAGAGAGGTGCTTCCCAGCAGTGTGTGGATTCATATGCGGCATTAATTATACCGCAGAGAGGTGCTTCCCAGCAGTGTGTGGATTCATATGCTGCATTAATTATACTGCAGAGAGGTGCTTCCCAGCAGTGTGTGGATTCATATGCTGCATTAATTATACCGCAGAGAGGTGCTTCCCAGCAGTGTGTGGTTTCATATGCTGCATTAATTATACTGCAAAGAGGTGCTTCCCAGCAGTGTGTGGATTCATATGCTGCATTAATTATACTGCAGAGAGGCGCTTCCCAGCAGTGTGTGTATTCATATGCTGCATTAATTATACCGCAGAGAGGCGCTTCCCAGCAGTGTGTGGATTCATATGCTGCATTAATTATACTGCAGAGAGGCGCTTCCCAGCAGTGTGTGGATTCATATGCTGCATTAATCATACTGCAGAGAGGCACTTCCCAGCAGTGTGTGGATTCATATGCTGCATTAATTATATTGCAGAGAGGTGCTTCCCAGCAGTGTGTGGATTCATATTCTGCATTAATTATACTGCAGAGAGGCGCTTCCCACCAGTGTGTGGATTCATATGCTGCATTAATTATACTGCAGAGAGGTGCTTCCCAGCAGTGTGTGGATTCATATGCTGCATTAATTATACCGCAGAGAGGCGCTTCCCAGCAGTGTGTGGATTCATATGCTGCATTAATTATACTGTAGAGGTGCTTCCCAGCAGTGTGTGGATTCATATGCTGCATTAATTATACTGTAGAGGTGCTTCCCAGCAGTGTGTTGATTCATATGCTGCATTAATTATACTGCAGAGAGGCGCTTCCCAGCAGTGTGTGGATTCATATGCTGCATTAATTATACTGTAGAGGTGCTTCCCAGCAGTGTGTGGATTCATATGCTGCATTAATTATACTGTAGAGGTGCTTCCCAGCAGTGTGTGGATTCATATGCTGCATTAATTATACTGCAGAGAGGCGCTTCCCACCAGTGTGTGGATTCATATGCTGCATTAATTATACTGCAGAGAGGTGCTTCCCAGTAGTGTGTGGATTCATATGCTGCATTAATTATACCGCAGAGAGGCGCTTCCCAGCAGTGTGTGGATTCATATGCTGCATTAATTATACTGTAGAGGTGCTTCCCAGCAGTGTGTGGATTCATATGCTGCATTAATTATACTGTAGAAGTGCTTCCCAGTAGTGTGTGGATTCACATGCTGCATTAATTATACTGCAGAGAGGTGCTTCCCAGTAGTGTGTGGATTCATATGCTGCATTAATTATACCGCAGAGAGGCGCTTCCCAGCAGTGTGTGGAATCATATGCTGCATTAATTATACTGCAGAGAGGTGCTTCCCAGTAGTGTGTGGATTCATATGCTGCATTAATTATACCGCAGAGAGGCGCTTCCCAGCAGTGTGTGGATTCATATGCTGCATTAATTATACTGCAGAGAGGTGCTTCCCAGCAGTGTGTGGAATCATATGCTGCATTAATTATACTGCAGAGAGGTGCTTCCCAGCAGTGTGTGGATTCATATGCTGCATTAATTATATTGCAGAGAGGTGCTTCCCAGCAGTGTGTGGATTCATATGCTGCATTAATTATACCGCAGAGAGGTGCTTCCCAGCAGTGTGTGGATTCATATGCTGCATTAATTATACCGCAGAGAGGCGCTTCCCAGCAGTGTGTGGATTCATATGCTGCATTAATTATACTGTAGAAGTGCTTCCCAGTAGTGTGTGGATTCACATGCTGCATTAATTATACTGCAGAGAGGTGCTTCCCAGTAGTGTGTGGATTCATATGCTGCATTAATTATACCGCAGAGAGGCGCTTCCCAGCAGTGTGTGGAATCATATGCTGCATTAATTATACTGCAGAGCGGTGCTTCCCAGCAGTGTGTGGAATCATATGCTGCATTAATTATACTGCAGAGAGGTGCTTCCCAGCAGTGTGTGGATTCATATGCTGCATTAATTATATTGCAGAGAGGTGCTTCCCAGCAGTGTGTGGATTCATATGCTGCATTAATTATACCGCAGAGAGGTGCTTCCCAGCAGTGTGTGGATTCATATGCTGCATTAATTATATTGCAGAGAGGTGCTTCCCAGCAGTGTGTGGATTCATATGCTGCATTAATTATACTGCAGAGAGGCGCTTCCCAGCAGTGTGTGGATTCATATGCTGCATTAATTATACCGCAGAGAGGTGCTTCCCAGCAGTGTGTGGATTCATATGCTGCATTAATTATACTGTAGAGGTGCTTCCCAGCAGTGTGTGGATTCATATGCTGCATTAATTATACTGCAGAGAGGTGCTTCCCAGCAGTGTGTGGATTCATATGCTGCATTAATTATACCGCAGAGAGGCGCTTCCCAGTAGTGTGTGGATTCATATGCTGCATTAATTATACCGCAGAGAGGCACTTCCCAGTAGTGTGTGGATTCATATGCTGCATTTAAATTATATTTGGATCTTTTGTTTCCGTTTTACATAATTTTGTTCAGTTTTTTTCCATTTCAGATCATTTCGTTCTGAATTCTATTAGTTTTTGATCATTTAGTACCGTTTTTTTCAGCATTTCATATAATTTCCTTTCCATTTTTATTGTTTCAGATCCATTCTGAATCTATTTTGTTTGTATTGTTATATCGATTCGAAATTTCAGATCAATCCAAAATTTTGGACACCTGATATTTCATTTTCAGGAATGCTCCCGAAATACAAAAAAGGTGATTTCTGTCCAAATTTGGATTCGGAATGAAACAAATTGCACATCTCTATGTCATACCATGGGACAATCTGAGTGTATATCACCCAGTGAATCAAAGTGTTTCCTTTTGTTGTAAGCACTGTGTATATCACGTCCATTGTATTACATTGTGCCTCACCTGGTTGTCCTTGTTTCTCCATGTGATTAATCTCGATTTGATGATGAGCTGTTCATCTTCTGGTGCCCATTCTGTGAATAAGCCAACTCTGACTGTATTTGTCAGGTTACTCGCTACTCTTATGATATTGGTAATGTAATAATAGAGTGGGAATTCCCCAAATTCATCAAAAAATAAGACTCGATTAAGTTCAGAATCACTTTTTACGTTTTTGATGTAGTGATGGAGCTGAGAAAGAAATGGAAAAATATGTATTGTTACAGGAGGGATTCACTTTTAAGTCAGCAGGATGATTTCCAGAAATACTTATTATTATCATCTTCATTTATATGGCACCAAAAGTTTCCGCAGCGCTTTACAAAAACCAAAAGGGAACGAGACACATATAAACGGACATAAGATGGAAGCAAGAGGTGTATAGGGCCCTGCTCATAGGATCTTATGATCTAGAGGGATTGGTGTTGAAGAAGACAAGGGGAATTTTACTAGATAGCAGGATCATTAGTGCCAGTGGTTCAGGAATGGTGGGGCCATTGTCAGCACAAATATTGCTATAATAAAAATAAAAAAGAGCACTGTTAACCGCTTCACTACCAAGCAATTCATGTTGAAAAATATTTATAACATTTATTTGAAATGTGAGATGCTATGTTAACATTTAAATAAGTGATGAAATATAAATTTTGTGCATAGATTGTTGTTCAGAGACTGCAAAATAATTAAAAAATGGAAGTTTGCTCATTTTTAATTTTTCATGTACAGTTGTGTTCAAAATTATTCAACCCCCACTGAAATTGAGTGTTTTGGCCAGTTTGACATTGATTTTGATCATTCAGTCATCTTGCTTACAATTAAATCAAAGAGGCACGTGTAGGTCAGACAAATATAACATAACATTTATAATGAAATAACCACAAATGTCTTTTCTGTGCTCACATCATTATCAGTTTTATTCAACCCCAAGTGACATTCAATCTTAGTACTTAGTACAACATCCTTTTACAGTTATAACAGCTTTTAAACGTGAAGCATAGCTTGACACAAGTGTCTTGCAGCGATCTACGGGTATCTTCGCCCATTCGTCATGGGCAAAAGCCTCCAGTTCAGTCACATTCTTAGGCTTGCACACTGCAACTGCTTTCTTTAAGTCCCACCAGAGGTTCTCAATCGGATTTAAGTCAGGTGACTGTGATGGCCACTCCAAAATGTTCCAGCCTTTAATCTGCAACCATGCTCTAGTGGACTTGGAGGTATGCTTGGGATCATTGTCCTGTTGAAAGGTCCAACGTCTCCCAAGCCTCAGGTTTGTGACGGACTGCATCACATTGTCATTCAATATCTCCTGGTACTGAAGAGAATTCATGGTACCTTGCACACGCTGAAGCTTCCCTGTACCTGCAGAAGCAAAACAGCCCCAAAGCATGATTGACCCCCCGCCATGCTTCACAGTAGGCAAGGTGTTCTTTTCTTCATAGGCCTTGTTCTTCCTCCTCCAAACATAGCGTTGATCCATGGGCCCAAACAGTTCTAATTTTGTTTCATCAGTCCTTCTTCTTGGGTTTGTCCGCATGACTTTTGGCATACTGCAGTCGACTCTTCTTATTCTTTGGAGACAGCAAGGGGGTGCGCCTGGGAGTCCTGGCATGGAGGCCTTCATTAAGCAGTGTGCGCCGTATTGTCTGAGCTGAAACTTCAGTACCCACATCTGACAAATCTTTTCTCAGTTCCTCAGCAGTCACACGGGGACTTTTCTCCACTCTACGCTTCAGGTAGCGCACAGCAGTCAAAGTCAGCATCTTCTTTCTGCCACGACCAGGTAGTGTTTCAACAGTGCCCTTTGCCTTGAATTTGCGAATGATGCTTCCTATGGTCTCTCTTGGTATGTTTAACATCTTTGCAATCTTCTTATAGCCATTGCCCTTCCTGTGAAGAGTAATCACCTCTTCTCTTGTCTTCCTGGACCATTCTCTTGACTTCACCATGTTTGTAACCACACCAGTAAATGTCTAGAAGGAGCTGAATATCACAGTCATTTTAAAGCTGCCTAATTGGTGCTTATTATGCTTTATTGCTGCTCCGTGACATCCACAGGTGTTTTCAATACCTGATTGAACCTCTGGTCTTCAGAGTGGTAGTCTTGAAGGGGTTGAATAATTGTGTCAATGAAGAATTCACAAAAGAAACATTTACTACTGTATTACAAAACCAATTGATGTCATTTTAGTTGCACATGGTTCTTTAAAAAGTCCTTGTAGGATTTCATTCTGAATACAATTACAAATGTACACTAAATTCCCTAAAACCCTTTACAGCATTGGGGGTTGAATAATTTTGAACACAACTGTATATGGGTGCACTGCCACTGACGCCTATACCAGATTCATATAATTTTAATATTGGACCGCAGGGTCCACCGCTGCACTCTTCCACAATACCACAGAGGGGTTACAATGTGAAGGCACTTGCTGCCAGTGCCACCAAAAGCACAATATTTGGGTGCACTGACGCCTATACCAGATTCATATCATTTTAATATTTGACCGCAGGGTCCAACCCTGCACTCTTCCACAATACCACAGAGGGGTTACGGTGTGACGGCATTGTTGCTGACACTATAGGCGCAATTTTAAAGCACCTATTGTTACTTTCATCCAAAGCCTGCATAAGTTTCACCATAATTTAGCCCAAAAAATCACTAAACTTGTTTTGTGTGTCCTAAAACGTCTCCTCTTTTCATACAGACTGCCGCCCCAAGCAGTTGTTTATGAATAGATTAAAGGAAAAACGTTTACCATCATTTGAAATATCATTTTTTTGTTTTTAAATGTTTCTATACATCCTAGAAATCCGCCACTTCACGGGCAGGTTATGGGGACCTCCTAGGCACGATATTTGAAGGAATTCTTTGTTTTTATTCTTAACCTTTATTTCATGGAAAACTCACTGTTCCTTTAAAAACTTTTTTTTTAACTTTTTGTCCTTATTTCCTGTCCCCCAGGGCACTACCCGGACCCCCATACACCTTTTATGCAAATATCTTGCATATATGCCCTCTTGGTGGGCACTCTAAACATCGAACTTTCGAGTCCCATTGACTTGCATTGAGTTCAGTTCGTGTTCGAGTTCGACTCAAACTTTTGAAATTGTTCAAGTTTGAATGCGAACCAAACACGGGGGTGTTCGGCTCATCACTAGTGGAGATGAAGCAGCTCCAGTTATCCTCCAGGTCACCGAGGATGCAGGGTGGTGGCATACAGGTGATATAGCTGATACAAAAATTTATGGATACACTCAGGAACTTCAATAATGAAAAAAAGGCAAAGCTTTATTCAAGAAGTCATTAAAATAATCCTGTAAACATCTCCCAATATGAAATAACTGAGGAAAAATAACTGAGATACACGAAGGACTACCACTGTCTCGTAGTAGTGGGAAAATGGATGCAACATGGCAGGTGGTCTTTCGGGGGAAAGAACAGCTGTGGCAGTTTGAGACCAGTCCTGAATAGGTCACCCATGGTGTAGGGGGGTGAGTGCAACTCATCAGGCTTGTAGGACTTGATTTTAGGGGTAGTGGTGTCAGCTAGGGCCCAAAATTGAGGAGACTGCCTTGGATTCCCATTAAAAAGCAGGTATGGTCATTTTATCTCTAACGATTCTCTCTCTTTGACGGCTGAATGTTTGGATCTATCCTCTGCCTCTTCATTTTAATACGGTTTATTTCATGTTATTTATGATTCGATTTTGAGCATTTTATTTCTCTTATGACTCACTCGACTTGAGCTAAACTGGATATCGATTTCAAATATCAACTTCTCTGACCACATCTCAAACCGAAACCAAGTGGAATCAACCATGAAATATAGAAACAAAAGACGAGATTTATATAGAAACATGCTGGAAAATGTATACATTTATATCATCACAGGATGGAATTCTGTATTTACCTGATTCTTGAAATTCACGTTACTGGGTTTTCTATCAAGATGGAAGAGCATATTTTGTAAAGCCAAAGTCATGACACCCACCGCAAAATATACACGAGGAGCAACTCCCCGGGACACAAATCCCTTAGGCTGAACTTCCTTCCCCAGCCCAGTGCAATTGGAAAGAGTTTCATTATATAGAAATTCATAGAATGTGTTCTTTGATGCATTTGGAGACATGCAATCCCAATCGCTTAAAAATACATCTTCAAGGATTTTGTCGTTTGGATACTTTTCAGGGCTAATGTGATCAAAGAAATCTCCATATTCGGGTAAAAGAAGTGGATAAAGTTCTATGATGATCGTGCAATTCATTGCATCAACGTAAATATCTGATGAATAACTATTATCCGTCCAGGCAGGAGGAAGAATCAGCGTCTTACCATGGAAAGCATTTTCTGCCATCTTAAAGATTTTAACAATCGCATAACTAAACGGCCCACAGATTATAATTATATTCGCAGACGACTTTCCAATAGTGTCTGCAACTTTCATAACTGTGTTTAAAGGTGTCTTAATGTTAATTTTAATTGCGAAAGCCACACAGATTCCATTAATTGCTAAAACCTCCATCAACGCCAGCTGCTCCGTCTCTCCGCTGTCATCATCCGACACTAGGATTCCAACCCACGTCCAGCCAAAATGTCTAATAATCCGGGATATGATCTTATAATACATGCGGTAATTCTGAAGCATCCGGAAAAAGTGAGGATAAAGACGTCTGTCACTTAGAACGTAATCTGTGGCTCCATAACTGATCTACAAGTAAAGCGAGAGACTGTGACTCGAGCAGCAGGTTATTATCACATGAAGTTATGGAAATAAATCAAATGCAAATAATCCGGAAATAGATTCCACCATAGTGAAAAGATACATCTCATCCTAATCGCAGGCAACCTCAAAGAAACATAATTATAATTATTCTCCTTTATTTATATGGCGCCACAAATTCTGCAGCCCTTTACAAGATCAGTGTACAGGGGGTTGATACATTAGAATACCACACATGGATAATGACCTGATTCAGGGGGATCCTGTGCCCAAGAGAATTTACAATCTATGAGATGTAAAAGTATTTTTTGAGGTAGGCGCATCTGTATCGTTAAGTGTCTTGAACAAGGACACTCTCCGGTGGCGTCTTCTGAGTGGGATCGAGTCATCTTTCCATGATTGTAGAGCAGCGACCTGGTAGTTAGGTTGAATCCGCTTCTCGTAAAGTCAAGATTTCTCCACAGTTGTATCAGAAGCAATATCACGGCACCAAACAGTAATTCTCCACCTCCACTCCAAGAAGCCCCCTCTGCTACCCTCTGCTGCTTCCTTCCAGCCACAATTCCTTATTGTCCTCCACACATCTCACCACGTGCCCACTTGACCCCATTCCCTCACATCTAATTCCACCCCTCTCCTCTTCCCTCACCCCTGCTCTCACACACATCTTCAACCTATCTCTCTCCACCAGCTCCTTGCCATCCAACTTCAAACATGCACAGGTTACCCCTATACTAAAGAAAACTTTCCTCCACCCCAACTCTCCATCCAACTACCATCCTGTATCCCTGCTTCCATTCACCTCTATTGGAAAAACTAGTTTTCAACCACCTGTCCCTCTTCCTGTCCTCTAATTCCCTACTCGACCCCCTGCAATCAGGCTTCTGTCCCCTACACTCAATTGAAACTGCCCTCACCAAAGTCACCAATGACCTCCTAACTGCTAAAAACAAGGCGACTATTCTATTCTTATCCTGCTTGACCTCTCGGCTGCTTTTGACACTGTTGACCACCCCCTCCTTCTACAGACTCTCAGCTCTCTTGGTTTCTGTGACAATACACTCTATTGGATTGACTAATATCTGCCTAACAGGTCCTTCTCTGTGTCATTTGCTGGTAACTCCTCCTCTTCATTGCCTTTATCTGTTGGTGTACCTCAAGGCTCCATCCTTGGTCCTCTGCTCTTTTCCATCTACACCTCCTCCCTGGGCAAAATCATTAAGAGCTTTGGCTTTAATTACCTCCTCTATGCTGATGACACTCAGATCTACTCTCTCTCCTCCTGTCCTTTCCAAAGTCCGTGACTGTTTATCTGGCATCTCCTCCTGGATGGCCTCTCACCATCTAAAGATTAACATGTCAAATACTGAGCTCCTACCAATTCCTCCTTCTAATGTCTCCCCACCTCCTGACTTCTCTATCACGGTGGAGGGTATCACTATCTCCCCATCAAACCAGGTTCGCTGTCTCAGAGTTACACATGACTCTGCTCTTTCCTTCATTCCCCACATTCAGTCTCTTTCCTCCTCCTGCCGCTACCAACTACGTAACATTTCCAGAATTCAGCCATTTCTTACCGCTGACACCACAAAACAACTCATACACGCCTTGTTATGTCCCGACTCGACTATTGTAATAATCTTCTAGCTGGCCTCCCTCAATCCCACCTCTTCCCCCTACAATCCATCCTGAATGCCTCTGCAAGGCTCATCCACTTCACCCGCCGCTCTGTCACTTAATTAGAATGGTATTTTGACTTGCTTCTCCACTGTTGAAACGGTACCACTGGACTCCACAGCCAATATTTACACTCTATTCTTATACCATTTAGTGAAATTTTTTTATTTCTTTTTAATTCCTTGAATTAAAATCATTATAAATGAAGTATAAACTCATATTTTTCAGTATATTATTGTTTTTTCCATTTAGAAAGATATTTTCTTTCTTTGTATTCATAAGACAGGCGCACAGGCAAAATCATTTGGTTTTTCATTTTTGCTTCTTCAATAAAATTTGCAGGAACCAAAATTTTCCTAATTTCCTGGACTGTTGATTTTATTTGTATTAAACTCAGACACAATAATTAGTTTTGTTAAAATTAATTTGCTGCCGACATACGAGCCTGTGTGATTGGCTCTTTGGTTCATTCTTTGAGGTGTCCCATTGCTGATTCATGTTTTGGGCAAATTTGAATTTATCCAGAAGCAAATGCACAGGTCTACGTAGTTCCATGGCAATGTAGGATGCAAAGAGTCCAATGTCCATCATGTAAAGGTGTGCATTCATTTTGTAATGAATCTCAATTTGTTTAAAAATGTGCTCATTCTTATTTCAGATGTGCTTCAGAAATAACGAATTAGCTTCATCCAAATCAAAATGAAGACAAAACGAAACAGTATGTAATGAAATTGATTTGTTATATTGCTTCACAAGAGAACCATTGATTGAATGATTTCTCTATGTACACTGCAGCGAAACGGTAATTTAACCTTTTTACACTCATGTTTAACCCAAATGTAACAGTAGTTGAGTAGTATTTGATTTATTGATTTTTTTTAATGATCTGAAAACTTGAATCGAATCAAAATTACGAAACAAATCAGTATTCAAACTAATTCTGTATCGAATGAAATTATTTTTAAGCTAAACGTAATGAAACAATTTTTTTAGCTGTGCACACGGCTACCATCAAGTTCAACCTTCCACATATCTATGGTTACTGCTGATCCAAAAGAAGGCAAAAAGAACACTTAGTACATTTCCATTGTGCCCAAAGGAGTAAAAAGATAAACCTTCTTCATTCCCTAGTGGCAATTTCTCCCTGGATCAATGATTGATGTGATCAATTTAATTCTTATATTCGTTTTTATATGATTTTACGAGGAGAGCATCCAGACCTTTTAAAATAGGAGCCAATTGAGCTACATAAAAACACATCTTTAGGAAGAGAATTCTCTACTTTGTTGACAAAATCTCCTTTCCTCCAGTCTCAGTGAGTGAAAGAGGGGGTTATTCGCCAACATTTTGGTGCTCACTCGTTTCCCGCATTTCGGGTAATCAAATTTCCCGACCCTGTGGTGATTCTTTAATCTATCCATAAACAACTGCTTGGGGCGGCAGCCTGTATGAAAAGACATTTTAGGACGCGCAGAAAAAGTTTAGTGATTTTTTTGGCTAAATTATTGTGAAACTTATGCAGGCTTTGGATGAAAGTAACAATAGGTGCTTCAAAATTGGTCCTTTAGCGTCCCCAACAGTGCCGTCACACCGTAACCCCTCTGAGGATATGAATCTGATACAGGCGTCAGTAGCAGTGCACCCAAATATTGTGCTTTTGGTGCCAGGCCTGCAAGTACCATCATACAGTAACCCCTCTGTAGTATTGTGGAAGAATGCAGGGGTGGACCATGTGGTCCTATATTGAAATGATATGATTCTGGTCAAGGCATCAGTGCACCCAGATATTGTGCCTTTAGTGCCAGGCCAGCAAGTATCATCATACAGTAACCCCTCTGTAGTATTGTGGAAGAATGCAGGAGTGGACCATGTGGTCCTATATTGAAAATATATGATTCTGGTCAAGGTGTCAGTGCACCCAGATATTGTGCCTCTGGCGCCAGACCAGCAAGTATCATCATACAGTAACCCCTCTGTGGTATTGTGGAAGAATGCAGGGGTGAACCTTGCGGTCCTATATTGAAAAGTTTTTATCTGGTAATGGGCGTCAGTGCACCCAGATATTGTGCCTTGGTGCCAGGCCAGCAAGTGTCATCATACAGTAACCCCTCTGTGGTATTGTGGAAGAGTGCAGGGTTGGACCCTGCGGTTCAAAAAATTAAAATGATATAAATCTGGCACAGGCGTCAGTGCAGCCAAATATTGTGCCTTTCATGGCAGCAAGTGCCTTCACACCGTAACCCTTTTGTGGTATTGTGGAAGAGTTCAGTGCTGGAGGTTTTGTGAATGCAGAAGAGGACATCCCCGATCTATTCCATTAATTCAGCATCAGGGGATTGATAGCTGCTGATCCAGGACTGATTCATTTTTATAAATGTCAGCCGGTCTACAGAGTCGGTGGACAGACGGACTCTTTTGTCTGTGACAAAACCTCCAGTGGCACTGAACATCCTTTCGGAAAGCACGCTAGATGAAGGGCAACCTAGTAGCTGCATAGCATATTGGCTAAGTTCTGGCCAGTGATCCAATCTCAACACCCAGTAAGCCAGTGGATCATCTGCTGGAAAGGTATCCAGGTCTGCCCTTGCCCCTAGGTAGTCCTGCACCATATGGTGAAGACGCTGGCAATGGGTGCCTACATTTGAGGTCCCTGGGCGTCGAGGACTAAAAAAATAAAAAAATGCATCAGTCAAGCGGCCCTGGCCTTTACCACTATTCCTCTGATCACCCGCAGCCCCAGAGGCACGTGTGTCAGCACTTGGTAATCTACCAGTGCCTGGAAAGGTGTTACACAAGTGTCGCTTTAGAGCATCCTCAAGTTTTTTCATCCTGTGCTCCCTCTGTGCGGGCAGGATGAGCTCTGCAACTTTACCCTTGTATCGTGGATCAAGAAGGGTTGCCAACCAGTAATGATCCCTCTCCTTGATAGCATGAATCCTGGGGTCTTTTAGCAGGCTTTGCATCATTAGGGAGCCCATGCAGCGTAGGTTGGAGGTGGCATTAGCTTCCGAGTCTTCCTGGTCAATGTGGATGACCGTATCATGCAATTCCTCCTCCCAGCCAAGCACTAGCGCTTGTGTTTAAGGGCACACTAAACCCTCCCTTGAGGAATCCCCACCTTCAATGCCCCCACTAGTTAAATATTCTGCTTCCTCCTCCTCCTCATCCTCCTCCTGTCTGATCTGAGTAGGACCTGCTGGAATGTTGTCTGCGGAAAGACTGGGGCCTTGAGAGCTAGGGAAGGCCTCCTCTTCCTCCCACTGCTCTGCCTCTAGAACCACATCTATAATTCCCCGCAGAGTGTGCTCCAGCAGGAACACTAAAGGAATTGTGTCACTGATGCATGCACTGTCCCTGCTCACCATCCTCATGTCACAGATCAGATGGTTTGTGGGAAGGTGGAATTCTCTTTAAATTTCTGACAGGCGAACGCTTGCTGGGACTGGACGTCTGAAGTGGCTGCAGACTTTTCTGACCTGGATGAGAGGCTCTGGCAGCCCTGGGTTCTTGGTTAGGAAACGAAGTGGGGTGTACCTTGGATGGGCGCTGCTCACGTATGATTTATTTGTCAATAAATCTTGTAAATGTTTTTAGAGATATTTTCTTATTTGCATGTATGAACTGGATCATGTGCAATCAATATAGGTAATATTCACATACAGTGTTGATTATATATGGATGTGCATAAATATTATAAAAAGGGTGTCCTATAAATTCCTGCGTCAGGATGTTAATGTATCAACAGTCTTATGTTGCCACCTTGTGGCCAGAGAGAGCCATCTGTGATGAAACCGTCTCTAATAATATACTGCTTAAAATGAGGTCAAATTCTTGCTGCCACCTGGTGGTCTATGTGGTGAGCAGAGTGTTCAATGGAATAATTCTATTCCTTGTCCTATGCTGCCGCCTTGTGGCCAGGGTGTGGTACAGGGATGTTCAGGGATATTTCAGTCCTCAGTTGGTCTTCTTCTTATCGGTGACAGGATAAAGCGTGGATTTGAGACGGTATTGAAACCACGCTCACTCTTTTTTGCGTCCCTAGCCAATATAGGCGGCCAGGAATCCTTCTTTCCCTCCACCTCCTTGTTCCTTCCTTACCACCGACTTTCTTACTCTGCTGGGCTGGAGTCCTCGCGATGTCAGCGCTGGAGTCTGCCCTGTGGGTAGGCTGTACTGGGCTTGGAAAGAAACCAGGATACAGTGGTATTTGGGAAAAAGTATTTAATAAATAAAATAAGGTGAATAAATATAAAACAGGGGTTGGTAGAAGGGTTTAACAAAATAATAAAATCAATTGGTGAGGATCCAGGACATGTTTCGCCACCTCATGTGGCCTCCTCAGCTTGGTTAGGAAACGCTGTACCACTAGATTTAGGACGTGTGCTAGGCATGGTACATGCATCAATTTACCTTTGCATAGGGCGGAGAGAAGGATGCTGCCATTATCACAGATGATCATTCCCAGCTGAAGCTGGTGTGGTGTTAACCATCTCTGCACCTGCCCCTGCAGAGCTGACAGAATTTCTGGCCCGGTGTGGCTCCTGTCCCCTAAACAAACCAGCTCAAGCACAGTATGGCATCTTTTTGCTTGAGCCATTGCGTAGATCCTGTCAGGCATCGGTTTAACTGCCACTTCGCCAGAGACAGAGACGGAGGAGGAGGAGGAAGAGGGAGAGGTGGTGGAGCAGACATGCCTCATAAAAGCAGCTTTCTGGAGGCATGGTGGATGAACAAGTTCCAGCACAGAGCCCCGTCTTGGATCCCTCCCAGCTGCAATCAGAGTTACCCAGTGTGCCGTGAAGGAAATGTAACGACCCTGTCCATGCTTGCTGGACCACGTGTCTAAAGTCACATGCACCTTGCCTTTCCCAATGACTGGATAACATTGTCTTCCACGTGCTGGTATAGTGCTGGAATGACCTTGCGTTAAAAGTAATGGCATTTTGGAACCTGCCACTATGGTACAGCACATTAAGCAAATTCACGGAAGGGAGCAGAGTCCACCAGCTGGAAAGGCAGCAGCTGCAATTCGAGTAATTTTGCTAAGCTGGCATTAAGACGCTGTGCTTGGGGATGGTTGGGACTATTTTTTTCTTTCGCTGCAGCAACTGCGGCAACGTAATCTGACTGCGTAAATCTTCAGCTGCTGGGATGATGTCACATTGTGAGGAAGGACCTGCTGGTACATCCATTACTGTAGCATCATCCCTGTCAGTGGAGGTTGTAGGCAATGAAATGGCAGGACATACAGTGGGGGTAGAGACAGATGAGCAGGTGGAGGACCTACGCAAAGTTTTGCGCCAACAGGATGTGTGGCAGTTGTTCATATGTCGCCTCAAGCACGTGGTACCCAAGTGTCCGGTATCTTTCCCACGCTTAAGCCTCATCTGACATAGATTACAAATAGCAACGCTGCGCTCTACTGCACATTTCTTAAAGAACTCCCTGACAACAGAGTTCCTGCATGTGTTCTTTGAGACAACAGCGCTCTGCACCGGAGCAGCTCTGATATGTGATGCCTTGGACTTGCTAGAGCTACGGTTGGTCATAGAGGATGTTGTGACTCATGTTTGCTGTGCCTCCTCTTCCCCCTGTTCCTCACTTAATTCCTCTGTTCGATCAGGCACCCAGGTGGAGTCAGTGACCTCATCATCATTGTCATCATCACCCCCTATCTCCTTGTCACTGGAGCCAACTTGGAGCCAACTCATTGTAGTCAAACAATTCAGCTGACTCCTCCGTGTTTGATAGCGAGGCTACGGCAGGAGTAGCTGTGGACATGGAGGCTGCAATAGATGCTTTGGCAGCTGAGGTGGACTGTAAAGCACTAGAAGCCTGGCTGGTAGAGGACTCGGAGGATGAGGATGGCCTGGTTAGCCAATCCACCAAGTCCTCTGTATGTTGCTGCTGCTTAAGACGGCCAGCACCAGTTAGAAAGGACAAGCGTGCCCCTGCAGAGGATGCACCACGTCCACGACGACCAGAGGCACAGCCTCCCGACACAGGGGCTGCTTGCCCTCTTATCTGTGTCTGGGAGCATCTGCCTGTCCTTTGTGTTCTTTCAGACATGGTGAGTGATATATAGATTAATAGATACAGAACTCTGATTCAAGAAAACTTAAGATTTAAAGAACTCTGGTATAACTCAGTGAGACATCCTGATAGCTGGCAGCCAGTGACAAGACACAGATTACAAGTCTCAGACACCTCCTATAAATCAGTGAGACCCCTTGATGGGTGGCAGTGAAACCTCCTATAAATCAGTGAGACCGTTGATGGGTGGCAGCCAGTGAGAACATACGGATTATAACAATTCCCAAATGTTTTGTAGAAATTAGTGACACCCAAAATACTGTGTGGTACTGGCTGTGTGACAAGACACAGATCACCTCAATTAACAAATGTTTTAAAGAAATTTGTAACCCCCAAAAAGACTTGCTGGCACAGTGACAAGACACAGAAGATCACCTCAATTCACAAATGTTTTAAAGAAATTAGTGACACCCAAAATACTGTGTGGTACTGGTTGTGTGACAAGACACAGATCACCTCAATTCACAAATGTTTTGTAGAAATTAGTGACACCCAATGAAAAGTTTGAGTTTGAATGTGAACCGAACTCGGGGGTGTTCGGCTCATCCCTATTAAAGATATACAGAACTCTGATTCAACCGTGTTATCTAGAATAAAGATTTCTAGAATTCGGGTATAACTCAGTGAGACACCATGATAGCTGGCAGCCAGTGACAAGACACAGATTACAATTCCCTGGAACCTCCTATAAATCAGTGAGACCCCCTGATGGGTGGCAGTGACAAGGCAGAGATTACAATTCCCAGATATCTGCTAGAAGTGAGACCCCAATAGCTGCTGGCAGTGAGAACACACAGATTACAACAATTCCCAGATATCTTGTAGAAGTGAGACCCCCCAATAGCTGCTGGCAGTGAGAACACACACTAACAGAACAATCTCCTCTCAAAAAACACGTGCTGGGGCTGCGAGGGTCACCATATATAGTGTGCTGCGGGACTTAGCTCTGAGCCCATGATTGAGCCGTGATTGGCATAGTCTTGAAGCTGTCTTGCACCTGACCTGTGGTCAGGTGCAAGGCTGTAGCTAATTACAAACTTCAGGCCAGTGGAAAAGTGCATTGTGGTACATTGTGGTACCTTGTGGTGCATTGTGGACGAACTCGAACCGAACACGTGGAAATGTTCGGCAAACAGCCGATGTTCTATGCGAGTTCCGAACAGATCAAACCGAACAGCTCATCCCTAGTCATGAATATAGAAAGAAGTGGTGGCTCGTCCATAGGGATAGATGGGGCAGTGCCATACCATTTTCTTTTTAATAAAAAAAATAATTCTGCTATTATTAATTTTTTTCCATTCTTTGTGTCATTTAACCACTTCTATGCGGAGGACGCGCTCAGCGCGTCCTCCGCATGTCTGCTGGTGTGCGGAGGACGCGCTGAGCGCGTCCTCCCTTTGGGTCAGCGTTCGGCCGGGTTCCGGCCGATCGCTGGCCCCCCGGTGCCGGCTGACATCCTCGATGTCAGCCCAGCATCCGGAACCGCCGCCGCTGAAATTAGGTGTCATCGCGACAGCGCGATGACACCTAATTCAGGCGCCCCCCCCCATGTGCGGAGGAGGCGCCTGAAAGGGAGGGGGGAGGTCCTTCGGACCTCTCTCCTCCCGATCAGCGGCGTTGCGGGGGTTAACCCAGGCACCATTTGGAAGGGCACAGCCTGCCCTTCCAAATGGTGCCTGGCATTAACCCCTGGGGAGCTGGATCGCGAATCGGCGCTGAAAAGCGCCGGTTCGTGATCCTTTCCCGGAGCTGGTCGACATCTTGGATGTCGGCCAAGCCTCCGGGAACTCCCCCTGAGGACTGGCGTCATCGTGCATAGCATGATGACGCCAGTCCTAGAGTTAACCCCTAACTGCCACCAACCGTGGAGATAGGGAGTTCATTGGAACTCCCTATCTCCCGATCCGTGGCAGCTAGGGGTTAAAGTTTGGTATGGTTGGATCGGCCAGAGCATGGCCGTTCCAACGATACCAAACACTACAGTGAAAAAGTTTTTAAAAAAAATAAAAATAAAAAATAAAAATAAAAATATATTTTAAAAAAAATTATAAAAAAAAACAAAACATTTTTTTTTCTTTTTTTTGGTTCGTTAATGCAGCAATATTGTTCCCATTTCAATTATAATGTGAACAATGATGCTGCACTAACGATTTTTGTATGCGGTGCGTTTGTTAAAAATCGTGTAATTTTCCCCCAAAAAAAATGTAACGAGACCCCATCTCTAATTTTTTTAACAAGCGCACCCCATACAAAATATAACCGCAATTGCTCGCATGTTAAAATGTGAAAAAAAACACTTTACACGTTGTAAATTATTGAAAATATATATTTTATTGCATTTTTTGTTATAATATACAGACATGACATAACGTATACATATAATAATGACATATTATGAATCTACCGAGTCTGACGGAAAGAACGATATATAATATGTCTGGGTCATATACTAAAATAAGCTTCAAAACACGTTTAAACATGATGAGCAAAACCGGTAAAAATGACCTCAGCACAGAGGTGTGAAACGCCTCAGCAGCGAAAGGGTTAACTTGTGTCTGCGTGATAAAATGTGTTATGTCTCTCATTGTCTTCTCAACTGTTGCTAGGGTGAGAAAAAAAATAAAGATAATGTGATTATATGTCTTTGACCAAGGTCCAAAAATCTGATAATTGGTCTGTGGGAAGTCTTGGCAATCAGAGACTGCAGCTGTTATCATCCTCCCTGATGCTGGATAATTGAGCTCTGATGGACATCAAACAAACCTGACCAAAGCAAGCTCTGTCTGAGGCTTGAATGTAGATTATTATTATTATTATTAATCTTTATTTATAAAGCACCAGCATATTCCACAGTGCAGTACAATGGGCACAGTATAGATAGGCTTACTATACATTGGACAACATTGTGACAAACCAGTACAAGCGGAACCGAGGGCCCTATTCCCATGGGAACTCACAAGCTAGAAGGGTTGAGGGTGGAAACAGGAGAAGAGGACTGTGAGGTGAGAGTGATGGGCTGCAAGGGTAGAGTGATGGGCTGCAAGGGGAGAGAGACGGGCTGCAAGGGGAGAGCGACAGGCTGCAAGGGGAGAGCGACGGGCTGCAAGGGGAGAGCGACGGGCTGCAAGGTGAGAGCGATTAACTGCAAGGTGAGAGCGATGGACTGCTTGGTGAGAGTGATGGACTGGTTGCGTTAGTGAGTTTGGTGGTTGGCTTCCCTAAATAGCAATGTCTTAAGGATTAGATTGTGACAAGCCTAGCGCTGCGGGAGCACCTTGGTTTGGTGGTCCCCAGAGAGACTGGAGACGTTTGGGGACTGAGCGGCTGGGAGGGAGGAAGCCTGATGGTAATATGGCCAGGATTCTGAAACTTTTATCGGACACTTTTCTCTTCTCCCCCCCCCTCATTATGGGACTATTGTTTAACCCTAGGTTGTTTGTTTTGGGGGAGGCATGTTTCTTTCAGAGCTGATCAACACGGAAATACCCCAGAGGGGTATAGGGAAAGTCCATCACAAAGATCTTAACTCCTTAATCGCAGAAAATTGCACAAACATTTGCCTTAATGTGCTAAATACTAATTAATAAAATAAATAAAAAATAAATGTGCGATAGCAAACAGGATTTTTCTCTTTCATACACTGAAGTTTTGTTTCTGGGTCACACTTGTAATCATTGAATTTATGGCCCCTTTTTATTTGCCTCATCAATAGGAATATGACTATATGATTTATTCCCTAAACATTGGATCAGCCACATATTTTGGAAGTAGGACATATAGACATATTTCTATTCATGGTTAAAAACATTAATGTTTCCAGTATGGTGTCCCACCAGCTTGAACTGTCACCAGCCCTCACAGATAAAGAGTTCTGCAGATATCACTATAAGGCCACCGTGTGTGAGTAAGTAGCGTTCAATAGACATGAGCAGACTGACACACCAGCGCTGTATGATATGACAGGTGCCGGACCCTGTAGCATTGTTATTGGCAACAATTCTATATATTTCTTACCTGTGAGTAGCCATAAACCCCCAGTATCTGCGCTATGGGGATACTCGTAACTGAATGGTGATCTCCAATAAATCCGGCCACCTTGTTCTCATCCATACAGGAATAATTAGGGACGGTTCTCCTGGGTCCAGACAGAATCTGTAGGACGCTTTTCACGGCTTTCCTCGTGTCGGTACATGAGTCGTATATGTGGTATCCCAATGTGAAATTTAAATTCATGTCTACGTTTGTGTTCAGATACTCAATGGCAAAAAGAAAATTCAGAAAGTTTATGTAATTCCTTGTGTACGGTCTGTAAACAAAATGAAAAGGTGCATTTTCCATGATTGTGATATTATATATTATAAGAACCTGTTATATAATGAGCTTTAAATCATGACTTGTTCTTATTAGTATAATAAACAGTATCAGATCAAGAAATGTGGGATTTAAGACACTTTGAGATTTAAGAAGACATTTTTGTACATTTAATGTGACACGTCACATCATTTCTACTCTTTCCTCTTTGTAAGTTAGTTTGTAAAACGCGTTGGTCGTCTGCATGTAATGCACACAGGTGTATGTTTGGCTAAATAAATGCTGCTTTCCCTGGAGGTCTGCTGGGTGGTGTGAGTGGTTTTCGTGTCTCTTTGGTGCAGGTCACCCTTGTAGCTTCTCCCCAAAATCTTTCAGAGTGCACCCTGGGTGCAGAACCAGTCCTAGTCCTTTAGGCTCCTTGTGTGAAAAATCCTCCCATCTCCCACTCCTTGGCCACACACCTTCATCCAGTACCCACCATCATGTAAAACCTCCTGTACTTTTACATTCAAATATAGAGAGTAGGAAGCCAGACAACAAACAAACAGACAAAATTTACACAGACTGTAAAAAGACAAACACAGATACAACCAGAGACAGAGACACACAACGGCACAGAGAAACAGGAACAAATTACAGAAAGACACTGGCAGAGACATACAACCAATGATAAAACACATCGATGAGCACACTGACACACAGATACTGACACAGAAGACAACGACACTGATGCGCAGAAAGAACTAGACACAATGACACACACACAGCCATGGATACAATTCAAAATAGAAGATAGAATAGCAATACGCTTGTCATAGAACTGACATAGCGCTCCCTGCGTCAAATCCCAAGATTTTTATTCCCATGGCGAAAACCCCAAAAAACATAGACAATTGCCTTGGGAAATACTTTATGTACATTTATATTGTGTGGCTTTAAATGTATTGGTTTCAGTTTAAATGTAAACCTAAATTTAGAAATGTGTTTTGAAGGTGCATTCCTTTCTTTTGTATAGAATGTAAAATAGATTTAGAGTGCTGTGTGATTATGCGGGAGGGTTTTCCCCTTATCTAGTTGCATGTTTGAGCATTCAAGAGTCTGTCTTTAATCTGATCTATTGGAACAAAGGTTCTTATCTGCCGACATTTTTCTATAATGTAAATGTTGTGTGATATGAAGGCTAAGGAATGTTTATTGTAAATATCTGACGTAATGTAATTAGAGTTTTAGTAGGTACATGTTTGTCATTTGGTATGCAAATTATGGCTGTTGGACCTGGGCATAAATAGTGGAGTTTTTGTTCATTAAAAGTCAGAGAGAATCCTGTTTTGAACATACATCTTGTCTGGTGTTTCATTTCAGCTACGCTACCTACACTACACTCAACATCAGAAGGCACAGAGTGGCCCTCTGGAAATTCATAACGGCTCCAGGGCAGAGACTCAGAAGAAGGCGGGTCAAGCTGCTCGTGGCGCTGAGGACGGCACTCCCAGTAGCCGGGCTGACTGCAACAAGGGGGTGTCTGGAGAGCAGGACACGTGGAGGAGTGGGGTTCCCATCACATTGGCTGGCAGCGGTGTGGATAGAGGCTCTCCAATACCAAGGCACCCCGGGATGACCATCTACGCAGCCTGCAAGCAGGACACACTGAGGGACCTGCTGGAGAGCCGAGGAGGTATCAGCAGATCCAAGGGCAAGGATGCCCTAATCAGCGAGCTGACCAAAATGGACCAGTGGAATGGTGATGCTGGACCCCAGTCAGCTGATGTCATGCCCAGGTACCAGGGTGGCACTGAGATATGGGGAATATGAACCTAGGGTGCAGATTAGCACAAATAAACAGGATGATGGGGGGTGGAGAAGGATGAATGTATGAATAAACTGACCAGGTTGGATTTTGTAAGATGGTGGGTAGCGTGGAAATAAATGCAGGAACCAGGAAAATAATATGAACAGGAACAAATAGGTTTTTGCAGAGCAGTAGTTGAACAGAACTTCTCTCTTAGAACACAAGAGCTGTAATGAACCAGCAATTGGTCAGTGTGAGGTGGAGCACTTTATTTTGAGTGTGTGGTGTGAGGTGCTTTGGTGTTAACTGTGTATATGCCAGAACCAGTGCTGGTTACAGAGAGCAGTACATGAAGTACACCACCAGGGGGTTCCAGGATGGCTGTTGCAATGGAACATGACAGATAGTTGCTGGATGCAGGTTACAGGGCAGGAACTGTACCAACAAGGGGGTGTCAGGATGGTTGCAGCCATGGGGCATGACAGCTGAGGAACACTTCCAACAGAAGGTCCGGGAACGAATGGCCCTGTATGGGGGCAATACGTAGGAGGAAGCCATCAGGTGGTCTGTCTCGGACATAATGCTGCAGGAGGCCCAGCATGAAAGAGAGCTGGATCTCTAAGAGACGGAGCGTGAACGGCAGCATGAACTCCGGCTGGCTGAGCTGCAAGGTAGGCTGGGCAGTCTGAGGTCCCAGAGCCTCTGGATTGGGATGATTATGTTGTGCCGACTGAAGTGGAAACCACGGCACAAGATGCCTCTGGTCTCTACCGCCAATAACCAGAGGATTACTGGCAGACAATGGTGGATGAGACCGTGGTCTCCACCGGTGTGACCCAGCAGGACAGTTGGGCACTTTTAGAGGAGGACTGTCTCGTGACAGTGGGCGAACCTGAAGTCCCCACTGGAGAGTTGTGGGGATGTGGGGCAGATGGCCCAGCTTGGTACCAATGTGCTCCCAGTCAGGATGGCTGAGGGAGCTTGAAGGCCTGGACATGGCGGTGACAGACGCCTGGGACTGTCCTGCAGAAGGAGCGGAAAGTCTGGATGGGGCAGAGGAATCTCAGGAAATGGAGCCGGAGGTGCTCCTACGTTTTCCCGTCTTGCCTGCCAGGGAAGAAGCAGCATTGTTGCACCAAGCACTGCAGGTGCTAAATTGCCAAGATGAGCCTGGGGTTGCCCAAGTCATGCCTGAGCAACTGACGGACAGGTCCGGGTCACCCTCTCCATCTCCACTGCGAGTGGAGAATGCCTTCCCCCCGTCCCCACCAGCAGACACTACCCCAGTGTCCATCCCCCAGCAGAAGCGCTGGCAATGGGGCAGAGCGCCACTGGCCTCTGCCCACTCTCAGACTTGGATCCAGAGAGTCTGGAAGAAGATCTCCAGGGGCTGCTTCTCCAGCAGCCGGTATCGCCACTGGGAGTAAATTAAGCAATCCCCCCAGCAGAAGTGATGGCTACAGGGCAGAGCACAGTTTGTCTCTGCCCATCCTTTCAACCCCTTGTGCCGGAGGCCTTGGATGCCCCCTGTTCTTCTCTGCCAATGCTTGAAGCACCAGGAAGGGATGCAGTTGGCACCATTTACCCACGAATGACTGCTACCGAGAAAACATACAGGCAGTAGCTCTTCCCAATAGCGCCATTTCCCCCGGAGGAGGCGCAGTCAAGGTGGCGCACCCGCAACAGGCCAGGGGCCCAGGAAAGGCACTCGACATCCCACTAAGGCAGTTTGTTTCCAGGAGCCAGGATAGGTGGAGAAGCTTGGGGACTCGCCTCCTCCCATCAGACTATGGACCAAGGTATGGGCTATTGCTCCAACGACCCCTAGTTGACCCGTTGGGGTCCAACTGTGGTCAGACTCCTTTGGGGAAGGGGAGATATGTCATAGAATTTTTCATTCTCCATTCATTCTCCTGCTTTTCACACTCTCTGAATAACCCTGTTTATGTTCATTTATATTGTATGGTTTTAAATGTATTGTAAATGGCTTGGTTTTAGTTTAAATGTAAAAGTAAACTTATAAATGTGTTTTCAAGGTACATTCCTGTCACAGGGGTCCCGGGCAGATGCCAGGGGAGGCCCTTCATTGCATATATATTTGAGCCCTTGAGGCAGGTTTGTGGTTTGTCTCATAATTAGGGATGAGCGGTTCGGGTTCGGACGGTTCAGGGTTCGACCCGAACTTGGCCTGTTCGATGAGATCGCGAACACCGAACATTTCCGGGTGTTCGCCGCATGTTCGACCACAATGGACCACAATGCATTTTCCCACTGGCCTGAAGCTCATAATTGGCTACAGCCTTGCATCTGACCACAGGTCTGGTGCAAGACTGGTTCAACACTATGCCAATCACCGCTCGGAGTCCTGATTGGGCAAATTTTGCCCAATCAAGGGATCACAGAGCTAAGTCCAGCAGCACACTATATAACGTTTCCACGCGCCGATTCTGCACGCATTTCAGAGGAGATTTCAAAGGAGATAGTTGTGTCTTGTTACTGCCGGACTGCCACGCTACTGGGGGGTATGGGGGGGTCTCAGTTCTCCCAAATATCAGGGAATTTAGGTGATGTGTGTCTTGTCACTGTGCCAGCAAGTTTTTTTGGGGTTAACAACTTTCTTTAAAACATTTGTGAATTGAGGTGATCTGTGTCTTGTCACACAGCCAGTACCACGCAGTATTTTGGGGCTCACTAATTTCTTTAAAACATTTGTGAATTGAGGTGATCTGTGTCTTGTCACACATTCAGTACCACGCAGTATTTGGGGCTCACTAATTTCTACAAAACATTTGGGAATTGAGGTGATCTGTGTCTCATCACACATCCAGTACCACACTGTATTTCGGGGCTCACTAATTTCTACAAAACATTTGTGAATTGAGGTGATCTGTCTCTTGTCACACAACCAGTACAACGCATTATTTTGGGGCTCACTAATTTCTACAAAACATTTGGGAATTGAGGTGATCTGTGTCTCATCACACATCCAGTACCACGCTGTATTTTGGGGCTCACTAATTTCTTTAAAACATTTGGGAATTGAGGTGATCTGTCTGTCACTGCCAGCAAGTATTTTGGGGGTCACAAATTTCTACAAAACATTTGGGAATTGAGGTGATCTCTGTCTCGTCACACATCCAGTACCACGCAGTATTTTGGGGCTCACTAATTTCTACAAAACATTTGTGAATTGAGGTGATCTGTCTCTTGTCACACAACCAGTACCACGCATTATTTTGGGGGTCACAAATTTCTACAAAACATTTGTGAATTGAGGTGATCTGTGTCTCATCACACATCCAGTACCACGCTTTATTTCGGGGCTCACTAATTTCTACAAAACATTTGTGAATTGAGGTGATCTGTCTCTTGTCACTGGCTGCCAGCTATCAGTGTGTCTCACTGAGTTATACCAGAGTTCTTTAAATCTTTATACCAGAGTTGAATCAGAGTTCTGTATATATTAATCTATATATCACTCACTATGTCTGAAAGAACAAAAAGGACAGGCAGATGCTCCCAGACACAGATAAGAGGGCAAGCAGCCCCTGTGTCGGGAGGCTGTGCCTCTGGTCGTGGTGGACGTGGTGCATCCTCTGCAGGGGCACGCTTGTCCTTTCTAACTGGTGCTGGCCGTATTAAGCAGCAGCAACATACAGAGGACTTGGTGGATTGGCTAACCAGGCCATACTCATCCTCCGAGTCCTCTGCCAGCCAGGCTTCTAGTGCTATACAGTCCACCTCAGCTGCCAAAGCATCTAATGCAGCCTCCATGTTCACAGCTACTCCTGCCGTAGCCTCGCTATCACACATGGAGGAGTCAGCTGAATTGTTTGACTACAATGAAAGTGACATGCTGCTTGAGGATGCGCAGCAAGTACAGTGCTCTGATTCAATCTCTGAGGTTGAGCAAGGGAGTATAATCAACCTAGAGGAAGGGGGTGCCAGTGATGACACACAAATAACTGGCACTCATGTTGCCCCAGCAGCTGCAGCATACTGCCAAGTTTGCTCCAGTGACGAGGAGATAGGGGGTGATGATGACAATGATAATGAGGTCACTGACTCCACCTGGGTGCCAGATCGAACAGAGGAAATAAGTGAGGAAGAGGGGGAGGAGGAGGCACAGCAAACACGAGGCAAAACATCCTCTGTGACCAAAAGTAGCACTAGCAAGTCCAAGGCATCACATGTCAGAGCTGCTCCGGTGCAGAGTGCTGCTGTCTCAAAGAACACATGCAGGAACTCTGTTGTCTGGGAGTTCTTTAAGAAATGTGCAGTAGAGCGCAGCGTTGCTATTTGTAATCTATGTCAGATGAGGCTTAAGCGTGGGAAAGATACAGGACACTTGGGTACCACATGCTTGAGGCGACAAATGAATAAGTGCCACACATCCCGTTGGCGCAAAACTTTGCGTAGGTCCTCCTCCTCCTCATCTGTCTCTACCCCCACTGTATGTCCTGCCATGTCATTGCCTACAACCTCCACCGACAGGGATGATGCTACAGTAATGGATGTACCAGTTCCTTCCTCACAATGTGACATCATCCCAGTAGCTGAAGATTTACGCAGTCAGATTACGTTGCCGCAGCTGCTGCAGCAAAATAAAAAATATAGTCCCAACCATCCCCAAGCACAGCATCTAAATGCCAGCTTAGCAAAATTACTCGCATTACAGCTGCTGCCTTTCCAGCTGGTGGACTCTGCTCCCTTCCGTGAATTTGCTGAATGTGCTGTACCACAGTGGCAGGTTCCAAAACGCCATTACTTTCACGCAAGGCCATTCCAGCACTATACCAGCACGTGGAAGACAATGTTATCGAGTCGTTGGCAAAGGCAGTCAGCAGCAAGGTGCATGTGACTTTAGACATGTGGTCCAGCAAGCATGGACAGGGTCGTTACAATTCCTTCACGGCACACTGGGTAACTCTGATTGCAGCTGGGAGGGATCCAAGATGGGGCTCTGTGCTGGAGCTTGTTCATCCACCACGCCTCCAGAAAGCTGCTTGTATGAGGACTGTCTGCTCCACCACCACCACCTCTTCCTCCTCCTCCTCCTCCTTCTCTGTCTCTGGCGAAGTGGCAGTTAAATCGACGCCTGACAAGGTCTATGCAATGGCTCAAGCAAAAAGATGCCATACTGTGCTTGAGCTGGTTTGTTTAGGGGACAGGAGCAACACCGGGTCAGAAATTTTGTCAGCTCTGCTGGGGCAGGTGTAGAGATGGTTAACACCACGCCAGCTTGAGCTGGGAATGATCGTCTGCGATAATGGCAGCAACCTTCTCTCCACCCTACACAAGGGTAAATTGACGCATGTACCATGCCTAGCACATGTCCTAAATATGGTGGTACAGCGCTTCCTAACCAAGTACCCAGGGCTGCCAGAGCTTCTCATCCAGGCCTGAAAAGTCTGCAGCCACTTCAGACGGTCATTCCCAGCAAGTGTTCGTCTGGCAGAAATTCAAAGAGAGTTCCACCTTCCCACAAACCGTCTTATCTGTGACATGCCCACCAGGTGGAACTCGACATTAGCAATGCTGCAGCGTCTGCACAAGCAGCAGAGGGCCATCAACGAGTACCTGTGTGAGTATGGCACAAGGACAGGTTCAGGTCAACTTGGTTTCCCCCCCTCAGTGGCTGATGATCAAGGATGCATGCACTGTACTGTCACCATTTGAGGAGGCAACGAGGATGGTGAGCAGGGACAGTGCATGCATCAGTGACACAATTCCTTTAGTGTTCCTGCTGGAGCACACTCTGCAGGGAATTATAGATGTGGCTCTAGAGGCAGAGCAGCGGGAGAAAGAGGAGGCCTTCCTTAGCTCTCAAGGCCCCAGTCTTTCCGCAGACAGCATTCCAGCGGGTCCTACTCAGATCAGACAGGAGGAGGATGAGGAGGAGGAGGAATATTTAAGTAGTGGGGGCATTGAAGGTGGGGATTCCTCAAGGGAGGGTTTTGTGTGCCCAGAAACAGAAGGGCTAGTGCGTGGCTTGGAGGAGGAATTGCACAATACGGTCATCCTCATTGACCAGGAAGACTCAGAAGCTAATGCCACCTCCAACCTACATTGCATGGGCTCCCTAATGATGCAAAGCCTGCTAAAGGAAACCAGGATTTGTGCTACAAGGAGAGGGATCATTACTGGTTGGCAACCCTTCTTGATCCACGATACAAGGGTAAAGTTGCAGAGCTCATCCTGCCGCACAGAGGGAGCACAGGATGAAAAAACTTGAGGACGCTCTAAAGCGACACTTGTGTAACACCTTTCCGGGAACTGGTAGATTACCAAGTGCTGACACACGTGCTTCTGAGGCTGCGGGTGATCCGAGGAAAAGTGGTGAAGGCCAGGGCCGCTTGACTGATGCTTTTTAATTTTTTTTAGTCCTCGACGCACAGGGACGTCAAATGTAGGCAACCATTGCCAGCGTCTTCACCATATGGTGCAGGACTACCTATGGGCAAGGGCAGACCTGGATACCTTTTCAGCAGATGATCCACTGGCTTACTGGGTGTTGAGATTGGATCACTGGCCAGAACTTAGCCAATATGCTATGCAGCTACTAGGTTGCCCTTCATGTAGTGTGCTTTCCGAAAGGACGTTCAGTGCCGCTGGAAGTTTTGTCACAGACAAAAGAGTTCGTCTGTCCACCGACTCTGTAGACCGGCTGACATTTATAAAAATGAATCAGTCCTGGATCAGCAGCTATCAATCCCCTGATGCCGAAGTAACGGAATAGATCGGGTATGTCTTCTGCATGCACAAAACCTCCAGCACTGAACTCTTCCACAATACCACAAAAGGGTTACGGTGTGAATGCACTTGCTGCCATGAAAGGCACAATATTTGGCTGCACTGACGCCTGTGCCAGATTTATATTCTTTTAATTTTTTGAACAGAAGGGTCCAACCCTGCACTCTTCCACAATACCACAGAGGGGTTACTGTATGATGATACTTGCTGGCCTGGCATTAAAGGCACAATATCTGGGTGCACTGACGCCTTGACCAGAATCATATCTTTTCAATATAGGACCACATGGTCAACCCCTGCATTCTTCCACAATACCACAGAGGGGTTACTGTATGATGATACTTGCTGGCCTGGCATTAAAGGTACAATATCTGGGTGCACTGACGCCCATTACCAGATCAAAAACTATTCAATATAGGACCGCAATGTCCACCCCTGCATTCTTCCAAGAAAACACAGAGGGGTTACTGTATGATGATACTTGCTGGCCTGGCATTAAAGGGACAATATCTGGGTGCACTGACGCCCATTAACAGATAAAAAACTTTTCAATATAGGACCACATGGTCCACCCCTGCACTCTTCCACAATACCACAGAGGGGTTACTGTATGATAGTACTTGCAGGCCTGGCACCAAAAGCACAATATTTGGGTGCACTGCCACTGACGCCTGTATCAGATTCATATCCTCAGAGGGGTTACGGTGTGACGGCACTGTTGGGGACGCTAAAGGACCAATTTTAAAGCACCTATTGTTACTTTCATCCAAAGCCTGCATATATTTCACAATAATTTAGCCAATAAAATCAGTAAACTTTTTCTGCGTGTACGAAAATGTCTCCTCTTTTCATACAGACTGCCGTCTCAAGCAGTTGTTTATGGATAGATTAAAGGAAAAGCATTTATCCTCATATGAAATGTCATTTTTTTGTTTTTAAGTGTTTCTATACATCCTAGAAATCCGCCACTTCACGGACAGGTTATGGAGACAACCTAAGCACTATATTTGAAGGAATTTTTGGTTTTTATTTTTAACCCTTATTTCATGGAAAACTCAGTCCCTTTAAAAACGTTTTTTTTTAACTTTTTGTTCTTGTTTCCTGTCCCCCAGGGCACTACCCGGACCCCCATACACCTTTTATGGCAAATATGAAGCATATATGCCCTCTTGGAGGGCACTCTAAAAACCAAATTTTCAGCCCCGTTGACTTGCATTGGGTTCGAGTTCGGGTTCGGGTTCGGACCCGAACAAATGGGAAGTTCGGGTTCGGGCTCGAACCGAACTTGGGGAGTGTTCGGCTCATCCCTATTCATAATGTTTAATCCAGCACACACTAACATAGACAGAAACAGAGCTAGAGGAAGCCCTGCACTGGTAGAATTTCTCACTCTATATACAGATTCAGGGCACGGGTAGACAGAATGCAGAAACCAATCGTTTTGGTACATACAAGGACTAACTGAATTGTCTCTAAGCTCAGAAGGTTGAGACTAGGGATGAGCCAAACACCCCCGAGTTCGGTTCGTATTCGAACCCGAACTTTCCAAATTTTCGAATCCGAACTCGAACTCAATACAAGTCAATGGGGCTTAAAATTCGCTTTTTATAGTGCCCTTCAAGAGGGCATATAGGCTAGATATTTGCCATAAAAGGTGTATGGGGGTCCGGGTAGTGACCTGGGGGACAGGAAACAAGGACAAAAAGTAAAAAAAAAAGTTTTTAAAGGGACAGTGAGTTTTCCATGAAATAAGGGTTAAAAACCAAAAATTCCTTCAAATATCATGCCTAGGACATCCCCATAACCTGCCCATGAAGTGGCGGATTTCTAGGATGTATAGAAACACTTGAAAACAAAAAATTTACGTTTCAGAAGATGGTAAATGCTTTTCCTGTAATCTATCCATAAACAACTGCTTGGGGCGGCAGCCTGTATGAAAAGAGGAGATATTTTCGGACACATAGAAAAAGTTTAGTGATTTTTTTGCTAAATTATTGTGAAACTTATGCAGGCTTTGGATGAAAGTAACAATAGGTGCTTTGAAATTGGGCCTTTAGCATCGGCACACCGTAACACCGTAACCCCTCTGAGGATATGAATCTGATACAGGCATCAGTGGCAGTGCACCCAAATATTGTGCTTTTGGTGCCAGGCCTGCAAGTACTATCATACAGTAACCCCTCTGTAGTATTGTGGAAGAGTGCAGGGTTGGACCCTGCGGTTCAAAAAATTACAATGATATAAATGTGGCACAGGCATCAGTGCAGCCAAATATTGCGCCTTTCATGGCAACAAGTGCCTTCACACCGTAACCCTTTTGTGGTATTGTGGAAGAGTTCAGTGCTGGAGGTTTTGTGAATGCAGAAGACATCCCCGATCTATTCCGTTACTTCAGCATCAGGGGATTGATAGCTGCTGATCCAGGACTGATTCATTTTTATAAATGTCAGCCGGTCTACAGAGTCGGTGGACAGACGCACTCTTTTGTCTGTGACAAAACCTCCAGCGGCACTGAACATCCTTTCAGAAAGCACGCTAGATGAAGGGCAACCTAGTAGCTGCATAGCATATTGGCTAAGTTCAGGCCAGTGATCCAATCTCAACAACCAGTAAGCCAGTGGATCATCTGCTGGAAAGGTATCCAGGTCTGCTCTTGCCCCTAGGTAGTCCTGCACCATAAGGTGAAGACGCTGGCAATGGGTGCCTACATTTGACGTCCCTGGGCGTAGTGGACTAAAAAATTTTAAAAATGCATCAGTCAAGCGGCCCTGGCTTTCACCACTATTCCTCTCATCATCCGCAGCCTCAGAAGCACGTGTGTCATCACTTGGTAACCTACCAGTGCCTGGAAAGGTGTTACACAAGTGTCGCTTTAGAGCATCCTCAAGTTTTTTCATCCTGTGCTCCCTCTGTGCGGGCAGGATGAGCTCTGCAACTTTACCCTTGTATCGTGGATCAAGAAGGGTTGCCAACCAGTAATGATCCCTCTCCTTGATAGCACAAATCCTGGGGTCCTTTAGCAGGCTTTGCATTATAAGGGAGCCCATGCAACGTAGGTTGGAGGTGGCATTAGCTTTCGAGTCTTCCTGGTCAATGTGGATGACCCCATCATGCACTTCCTCCTCCCAGCCACGCACTAGCCCTTGTGTTTCTGGGCACACGAAACCCTCCCTTGAGGAATCCCCACCTTCAATGCCCCTACTACTTAAATATTCCTCCTCCTCCTCATCCTCCTCCTTTCTGATCTGAGTAGGACCCGCTGGAATGCTGTCTGCGGAAAGACTGGGGCCTTGAGAGCTAGGGAAGGTCTCCTCTTCCTCCCGCTGCTCTGCCTCTAGAGCCACATCTATAATTCCCTGCAGAGTGTGCTCCAGCAGGAACACTAAAGGAATTGTGTCACTGATGCATGCACTGTCCCTGCTCACCATCCTCATTGCCTACTCAAATGGTGACAGTACAGTGCATGCATCCTTGATCATCAGCCACTGCAGGGGGAAAAAAAAAGTTGACCTGAACCTGTCCTTGTGCCATACTCACACAGGTACTCATTGATGGCCCTTTGCTGCTTGTGCAGATGCTGCAGCATTGCTAACGTCGAGTTCCACCTGGTGGGCATGTCACAGATCAGACGGTTTGTGGGAAGGTGGAATTCTCTTTGAATTTCTGCCAGGCGAACGCTTGCTGGGAATGACCGTCTGAAGTGGCTGCAGACTTTTCTGGCCTGGCTGAGAAGCTATGCCAGCCCTGTGTACTTGGTTAGGAAATGCTGTACCACTAGATTTAGAACGTGTGCTAGGCATGGTACATGCGTCAATTTACCCTTGCGTAGGGCGGAGAGAAGGTTGCTGCCATTATCACAGACGATCATTCCCAGCTGAAGCTGGCGTGGTGTTAACCATTTCTGCACCTGGCCCTGCAGAGCTGACATAATTTCTGGCCCGGTGTGGCTCCTGTCCCCTAAACAAACCAGCTCAAGCACAGTATGGCTTCTTTTTGCTTGCGCCATTGCGTAGACCCTGTCAGGCGTCGGTTTAACTGCCACTTTGCCAGAGACACAGAAGGAGGAGGAGGAAGAGGGAGAGGTGGTGGTGGTGGTAGTGGAGCAGACAGACCTCATACAAGCAGCTTTATAGAGGCGTGGTGGATGAACAAGCTCCAGCACAGAGCCCCGTCTTGGATCCCTCCCAGCTGTAATCAGAGATACCCAGTGTGCCGTGAAGGAAATGTAATCGACCCTGTCCATGCTTGCTGGACCACGTGTCTAAAGTCAAGTGCACCTTGCTGCTGACTGCCTTTGCCAATGACTCGATAAAATTGTCTTGCACGTGCTGGTATAGTGCTGGAATGGCCTTGCGTGAAAAGTAATGGCGTTTTGGAACCTGCCACTGTGGTACAGCACATTCAGCAAATTCACGGAAGGGAGAAGAGTCCACCAGCCGGAAAGTCAGCAGCTGCAATGCGAGTAAATTTTGCTAAGCTGGCATTTAGATACTGTGCTTGGGGATGGTTGGGACTATATTTTTTCTTACGCTGCAGCAGCTGCTTCAAAGTAATCGGACTGCGTAAATCTTCAGCTGATGGGATGCTGTCACATTGTGAGGAAGGACCTGGTACATCCTTTACTGTAGCATCATCCCTGTCAGTGGAGGTTGTAGACAATGACATGGCAGGACATACAGTGGGGGTAGAGACAGATGAGGAGGAGGAGGACCTACGCAAAGTTTTGCGCCAACGGAATGTGTGGCAGGAGGTCATATGTCGCCTCAAGCACGTGGTACCAAGTGTCTGGTGTCTTTCCCATGCTTAAGCCTCATCTGACATAGATTACAAATAGCAACAGTGGGGTCTGCTGCACATTTCTTAAAGAACTCCCAGCAGACAGTAAAGTTCCTGCTTGTGTGCTTTGAGACAACAGTGCTCTGCACCGGAGCAGCTCTGACATCTGATGCCTTGGACTGGCTAGTGCTACGGTTGGTCATAGAGGATGTTGTGCCTCGTGTTTGCTGTGCCTCCTCCTCCCTTGATTCCTCCGTTCGATCTGGCACACAGGTGGAGTCAGTGACCTCATCATCAATGTCATCTTCACCCCCTATCTCCTCGTCACTGGAGCCAACTTGGCAGTATGCTGCAGCTGCTAGGGCAACATGAGTGCCAGTTATTTGTGTGTCATCACTGGCACCCCCATCCTCTAGGTTGATTATACTCCCTTCCTCAACCTCAGAGATTGAATCAGAGCACTGTACTTGCTGTACATCCTCAAGCAGCATGTCACTGTCATTGTAGTCAAATAATTCAGCTGACTCCTCCGTGCGTGATAGCGAGGCTACGGCAGGAGTAGCTGTGGACATGGAGGCTGCATTAGATGCTTTGGCAGCTGAGGTGGACTGTAAAGCACTAGAAGCCTGGCTGGCAGAGGACTCGGAGGATGAGGATGGCCTGGTTAGCCAATCCACCAAATCCTCTGTATGTTGCTGCTGCTTAAGAAGACGGCCAGCACCAGTTAGAAAGGACAAGCGTGCCCCTGCAGAGGATTCGCCACGTCCACCACAACCAGAGGTACAGTGTCCCGACACAGGGGCTGCTTGCCCTCTTATCTGTGTCTGGAAGCGTCTGCCTGTCCTTTTTGTTCTTTCAGACATGGTGAGTGATATATAGATTAAATATATACAGAACTCTGATTCAACTCTGGTATATATATTAAAGATTTACAGAACTCTGGTATAACTCAGTGAGACACCCTGATAGCTGTCAGCCAGTGACAAGACACAGATTACAAATCCCTCCTAGAAATCAGTGTGACCCCCTGATGGCTGGCAGTGAGAAGCCACAGATTACAATTCGCTTAAATCTGATAGAATTATGTTGGACCCTCTGATGGGTGGCAGTGAGAAGCCACAGATTACAAATCTCAGAAACCTCCTATAAATCAGTGAGACCCCCTGATGGGTGGCAGTGAGAAGCAACAGATTACAAGTCTCAGAAACCTCCTATAAATCAGTGTGACCCCCTGATGGGTGGCAGCCAGTGAGAACACACGGATTATAACAATTCCCAAATATTTTGTAGAAATTTGTGACCCCCAAAATACTTGCTGGCAGTGACAAGACACAGATCACCTCAATTCCCAAATGTTTTGTAGAAATTTGTGACCCCCAAAATACTGCGTGGTACTGGCTGTGTGACAAGACACAGATCACCTCAATTCCCAAATGTTTTGTAGAAATTTGTGACCCCCAAAATATTTGCTGGCAGTGACAAGAGACAGATCACCTTAATTCCCAGATATTTTGTAAAAATTAGTGACCTCCCAAAATACTGCGTGGTACTGGCTGTGTGACAAGTGACAGATCACCTCAATTCCCATATATTTTGTAGAAATTTGTGACCCCCAAAATACTTGCTGGCAGTGACAAGACACACATCACCTCAATTCCCAGATATTTGGTAGAAATGAGACCCCCCAGAAGTGTGGCAGACCGGCTGTAAGAACACACAACAACTATCTCCTATGAAATCTCCTCTCAAATGCGTGCAGAAGCGCTGCGTGGAAACCTTATATAGTGTGCTGCGGGACTTAGCTCTGTGAGCCCATGATGGGGTAAAATTTTCCCAATCAGGACTCTGAGCCATGATTGGCATAGTGTTAAACCTGTCTTGCACCAGACCTGTGGTCAGGTGCAAGGCTGTAGCCAATTACGAGCTTCAGGCCAGTGGGAAAGTGCATTGTGGTCCATTGTGGTGCATTGTGGTCAAAAATGCGGCGAACACACGGAAATGTTCGGAGTTCGCGAACAGAACGAACATGCTAAGTTCGGTCCGAACTCTGAACTGTCCGAACCGAACAGCTCATGCCTAGTTGAGACCAACAGATTACCTAGGATACAATCAGAAACACCGTACGTGGAATGACAGTCCACAAAGTATTCAAGGTGCAGGGCAGTCAGAGATGCGATAAGAAATAACATAAAACAGAAATGAACAATAGTTTGTTATCGTGGTCTTTGCAAAAACATAAACATGAGTCGTAGCCTGGGTAAAAGGACCCCGAAGGGTTACAAACAATATCCCTAAACGTGAAGGGACAGAACCCAAACAGCGAGTGATCAACCCAGCAACCAGCATGGGGTAAATCACTAAAACAAGTGAAACAGCGTAATATACACACCGTAATTCTCAACAGGACAGACTGAGGTTTGAATGGATTCAACGGAGTGCAGGGAAGAACTCATTGGTACCTGAAAAATACTGTGAACAGGACTGCTGATCCTAGCACTCCCTCCAGGGAGATCAGACAACAAGAGAACACTAGATACTGCTTAGTAGCTATTGATTTCATGACCAAAAGATATACTGAGCAAATGCACATTAACTAAACACATACAAGAGAGTGGTCCAAAAACATAAGCCAGGTCATACACGAGAAATCCAGAGAGAATATCTTTAGGGGACAGACGTAAGAGTAATCCAATAGCCAGTACCAGAAGTCATACACGAGAAAACAGGAATACAATATATTATCAGGAACAGTGAGTAATATATCAAGAGCAGGAACTTAATAGGTGTAACCTATCCAGACCCAGGGAGCAAGAGACTTACTGGGCCTATATATAGGGCTGAGAAGGTCATGTGACCGCAGACCAACCAACCCAACAGATAGTCTGTAGAGCCTGAAAACCAAAAAACATGAATCCCACAACCAGCAGGGGGCAGGACCGAGATGTGACATAACCCCCTCCCTTACGGGTGACCTCACGGGCACCCAAGACAAAAACGTGACCGGGGAAGGCAAGGAACTTGACATGAACACCCGTCATAACAGATCCCTGTCAGAATCGTACATACTTTCACCATCAGACTCCACTAGATATGTACGCAATATGCGAGGGTACTTCTGGAGCACTACCCAGTGCGTCTCATGTAACAACTAGCCAGAAGGCGTTCGTATATACCCCTTGAGAACTCGCCTTGTCTCTGGGAACCACATACCAGTCAAGTCACCTTCTCGCTGGATTCCTCAAGACATGTGTGGAATAAGGCATCCTCTGAACTAGATCGGAGCATGACCTCCTTGGATCCAGAAAGGGGCTTGGCCTCCTCGGACCCAGAACGAATCGTGGCCTCCTCGGAGCCGGAATGATTAGAGTTTGTACCCGTCTTTCTTCTCCTCCTTGAGCGAGATTTGGACTTGGTGACCACCTCACATGACAGGGAAACGGTGGGAGCAGACCTGGTTTTTGCAAACCCACAACTGGGTTTGGCCTTACTGGGACCACTGTGAGACATGGGCAAAGTGGTTTCCTGACTTTACATAGAGTTTCTTTGAGTCCCAACTTGGACACAGCTTCCTTGAAACTCAACGTGGGTATGGCTGCCTCGCAGCTCAACATGGGCACAGCTAATTCGTGGCTCGTCATCGACATGACTGGCTGCTCGCCAGTATAAACAGACATGAAGGGCTTATTGCCCATAAGTGGAAGCACTGGCAGCTCCCCATCATCGGGCATGGTTGGCATCTTGCTGCCCAAAACAGACATGGAGGGCTCTTGGCCCAAAACAGACATGGAGGGCTCTTGGCCCACACTTGGCAGGAAGGGCTCTTTGCCCACACTTGGCAGGACGACGGTAGGAACAACACTGGACCCACTGTGGGGCAAAGGCACAGTGGTCTCATATGTTAATACAGGCACTTCGGCCTCATAACAAAACGTGGCCACAGCGGTCTCGCATACCATAGGCGCAGCTGTCTCGCATATCATAGGCGCAGCTGTCTCACATAACATGGGCCTAACTGGCACTGCTGACATAAAGCTTGACTTGGACACTGTGCCAGGAGTGGGCATCGCTGGCATTGCTGACACACAGCTTGTCCCAGACACCACTGACATTGTGTCAGCTTCAGGCATCACGGGTGACATATAACCAGTAACCGACAGGCCTGGCTTCTCATTTCCAGTAGAAATAGACACAGCTGACAACGTACCATTAGAAACAGGCACGACTGGCAGCGTACCAGTATAAATATACATGACTGGTTGCTTGCTAGTAGAGACAGACATGAAGTGCTTTTTGCCCAAATTTGACCTGAAGATCTCACTGCTGTGTTGAAAACTGACTGATGGGGGATCCCTTTGCTTATAGCCACATTCAAGGGTCCCTGGCACCTTGCTAGACTCTGAACACCCCAGCTTATAGCCAAGCCAGTGGTAGGGTGCTCTGGCTTATAGCCAGTCTCTGGGTGCACAAGACAGTCAGATACAGGAGACTCAGACCTATCAGCAGACTGAAACAAAACTGGCTTCTCATTGCCAGCAGAAACCGACATGGCTGTCAGCGTGCCAGTGGAAACAGACATGAAGGGCTCTTTGCCCAAATTTGACCTGAAGATCTCACTGCTGTGTTGAGAACTAGGGATGAGCTGTTCAGTTCGATCAGTTAGGAGTTCGATTTGAACTTTGGCCGTTCGCAAGTTCGCGAACTTCGAACTTTTTTGGTGCGTTCGGTTCGAGTTCGCAATTTTTTTTTTAAAAAAAGTTTAAAAAATGCTTAAAAAATACTACAAAATCTAGAAATAAAGTGACTCTTTACTGCAGAATATTATAAGCAACAGTTTATTAGATATTGAATTAAAAACGAATGTGTATGTGCAAAGATTCTCACCTCTAAATGACCTGTGTTTTCAAACGGTAAACAACAGGTGTTTTTAATCTGGTGTAATGAATTTGATACATTGTATGTATGTAGACTATACTGAGGGTGTGGTGTCTGCTTCTGAGAAGTGTTAATTTCTCTCCTAAATCTTCCACTAATATGCTGCATTTCACCGCTGTGTGCTCAGGTCACTTTTACCGCTATCACTCATCATGTTTAAACGCGATTTGAAGCCACATTTTATAAAATGACCCAGACATATTAGATATCGTTCTTTCCGGCAGACTCCGCAGATTCATAATATATCATTTTTATATGTATCCGTCATGTCCTGCCTGTATATTATGACAAAAAAATGCAATATAAATTGAGCATTTGCGGTTATGTTTTCTATGGGGTGCGCTTGTACAAAAATTATAAATGGGGACTTGTTACATTTTGTGGGGTGAGTTCCGTTATTTATAGCAAACGCACCCTATAGAAAAAAATCTTTAGTGCATCATCATTCACATTATAATTGAAATGTGAACAATATTGCTGCATTAATAAAAATAACACAAAAAAATACATGTTTTTCTTTTCTTTTTTTTACTTTATACCTGGTCATGTTGGGTATCATTCGAAAGGCCATGTTCAGGCCTTTCGATTGACACCCTCCATGACCCCCTAGATGCCTGGAGATATCGGGGGTCAAATGAACCCCCTATCTCCACCAGGGGATTGGCCTGGGCAATATATATATACGCATGATGTGAGCTGACCTGGGCCTTGGCAATATATATACGCATGATGTGACCTGGCCTGAGCAATATATATACGCATGATGCCGCATCTGTGACTGTCTGTGAGCATGATGTGAGCTGGCCTGGGCAATATATATATACGCATGATGTGAGCTGGCCTGGGCCTGGGCAATATATATACACATGATGTGAGCTGGCCTGGGCAATATATACGCGCATGATGGCGCATCTGTGACTGTGAGCATGATGTGAGCTGGCCTTTGCAATATATATATACGCATGATGTGAGCTGGCCTGGGCAATATATATATATATACGCATGATGAAAATTTGCAAAGGATAAGGCACGCAAAGTGAAATTTTGATGTGTCTGAAATTGAAACTTACGTGACAACTCTTATTTTTTTTTCATTAATTTATATTTGTTCAATACAGTTAATTTTAAATTGTTTAATAGAGTTAATTTAAAATTGTTTAAAACAGTTTATTTATATTTATTTTACCTTTACTATTGGTGCTTTTCAAACTTTTTCTTATAGAGGATTGCGCTTTGCAGCCCTGTCTGCGTCCATTGCAGCTTTTTGACTGGGGCAGCTTTTTGACGTCCGGTGGTAGCGTGCGTAATTCGTGCGCGCGCTGCTCCGTGTGGCCCTCCACATTGATCCGTCACAAAGCTGCGATAGATGCAGGGAAGTGCGGTCACACAGACACACTCAGTGAACTTGTGTGACCGCAGCCGTAAACTACTGCATTAAAATACATTTAAATTACACAAGGTCCTTTGAATAATAATAAAAAGGTCTGTTACAGAAAAAAAACATTTAAAGAAAAACCATGAAAAAAATATTTAGCTGAAACCTCCCCCCAGAAAATGTCTAAAAATTAAAGAGACTTTTTTGCTGCAGATTAAAATAATAAACAGTTTATTAGATATTGGATTAAAACGGGAATATTTTTAACATTGAAATCTATAGGATTCACCTGAATAAACCTGTCGAATGAAACCACTGAACATCAGGGCATTTCGCTGACATTTCTCTGCTGTTCAATGCAAATAGATTAACCATTGCTTCTCTATGGGGGATTTCACTGCCACCGAACAGCACCGTATTTCACTGCCGCCGAACAGCACTGTATTTCACTGCTGCCAAACAGGCACCATATTTCACTGCCATCGAAGAGCACCGTATTTCACTGCCACGAACAGGCACCGTATATCATTGTCGCCGAACAGCACCGTATTTCACTGCCACCAGAGAGGCACCGTATTTCATAGCCACCGAACAGGCACCGTATTCCATTGTACGGTGCAATTTCGTGGCCTTTCAGCTAATTCAGAGAGCTGTAAATTCTCCAAATGCTGGCAAATTGACAGCGAAATACGGTGCAGTTTGACTCAGATTGCCACAATTCATTTATCTTTGGTGACAGTGAAATTGTCCAATAGAGAAGAAATGGTTAATCTATTCAGAGACGCTGAACTGTATCGAAATGCTTGAAAAATTCACATTTTTTCCACACCAAAAAAGACACTGCACAGCATGACACACACCACAAAGCATGACACACGCTGCACAGCATGACACACCACAAAGCAAGACACACACTGCACAGCATGACACACACTGCACAGCATGACACACACCACAAAGCATGACACACACTGCACAGCATGACACACCACAAAGCAAGACACACACTGCACAGCATGACACACACCACAAAGCATGACACACACCGCATAACATGACACTGTTGTGGACAAAAATGTATATATACGCTTTTTATAATATTCAAAGGCTTAGAAAGAGGCCTAGAAAAATGCTCATTTAAGTAGTTTAAGTGGTTAATCAGGATTTAAGAATCAAATGCATATTATTGTTTCACACGCTATCTTAACCGATTGTTTTGTACGCACATGTAGTTTCTCTTTCCAAGTATCAAAAAGAGAATGTTTTGGAACATCTTGGAACGTCCTGTAACAACATCCTTGATGGCTAAGGGGACAACCGGAGAAGCTGATGTTTTATTTTCTTTAACTGTTATTAAACAAAAGTCTGTAATTTCACAATATTAATGACGAATAGAATGTTGGGCAACAGCCTGTTTTCGTTACATGCAAAGTAGCATAAAAGCCTTGTAAATTGTCAATAAAGGTCAGAGGAATCATTGGCTTTGAAGCCACATAGACTTATTCCTTGTCTGTGTGATTTCTTTATGCGCGCATATAACTGATTTCTCCACCAAATTAGAACAGAGACTGGCAATCCGAGGAAGGACTTCTTTGTCCACTTCAATTTGGCGCCTGCGACGTGGAGCCCTGGGTTACATGCTTTATCCAGTGTGTCACCAACAGGGATTTCCTGGCGGAACCACACCAGAACCGGAGCCTGATCAACTTCGTACCCTCACAGGTAAGATACCTTTTGATATCTTATCGGTGACGTGTTCTGGTTTGTGGTCCTACCCCGGGAAACCCCAGTGTGACACTTGGGAAAGGCATAAAAAGTGGGGTTTTATTTAACTTTGCCCAGGTGCCCATTATACTAACCCACGACCTGCATGCCAGTTCTCTGCTTGTCTGTACATCTGTTCACGGTTCTTTGTATTGACGGCATATTTCCTGATAGAAATTGTATTTTGGTTGTTAATCAGAGAGATTATCGCGAACCTGTGGTAACAAGTGGGGTGTACCTGGTTAGCTATCTCCAGGCAGTAACAGGTGATGTGATGCAATAGGCGCATACCTGGTATTAGGACTTTCCTAACAGTAACAGGTGAACACAAGCTTGGTAGTAGGACGCGATATATCTCTGATTGAAGCATAGTTTGATTGACAGTCAGAGGAGTTTTTGTGGGTACTGGGATAGATGATGCATTAGGCGTATCTATTAGGAACTCACAGAAATATATATATCTAGTAGCAACAGGTGACGCGGTAAAGGAAGCACCTGTAGGATATATATGCTGCGATAGAGAGGTGCTAGCTACACCTTTTTAGCAGGGTCCTATATTTGGAATATAGGGGAGGACGAGACGCTTTATTGTCGTGGTAACAAATAGGACACGATAGATATAGGTCTATCCTCATTTCTGACTGTTGATAAACTACGTGAATTGAAGAGTGACCAGGAAAACAAAGCTAACAATCAAGAATGGGAAATGAACAGAGTAGCCATACTGGTTGATTGTCGCTTTCAAGTTAGTTGAGGAAAGGACAGGCAAAAGAAATGTGACAAAACTAAAGATTTTAGGCAGGATTTGCAAATTAGATAATCCCAGATTACAGGTAGAAGAATGGAAACATGTGTTGAAGAATAAGAAAGGAATGTTGATTGATAATGGATTATGGAATTTAGCACAGGCTTGGTATAGGGTTGCAAAATAAATTGAGAATGAAGGGTGGATAGAAACATTAGATAAGAAGAAAGGAAAAATGAATTACTATTATCTCACTCCAAGTTCTGAGCCTCCTTCCTATGGTGAGGTATCCAAAAAGAAAATAATAACCCCAACCCAAACGACAACTGCCCAAAAACAGCCGACAGGTCTCTACCCTGTTTTATGTCTCGATGGGTCGTACTACACCACTCGTCCTGTCATGTCCTCATTAACAGCCACAAGCCAGGTACCGACAATATACCCTATTATGCCTCACTTGCCCAATTTAGATACCACTCTCCACACAATAGACCGTACCGGTGACCCGGGTCAACCATGGTTGGGAATGCGGGCACCTTCCTCCGGTCATTCTTATGACTCAGTAAATCGTACTGATGATTCCCTAACGTCCCACATAGGGTTACCTGCAACCACACCCCAGGTCACCCGTAGCCAGCCCACGCTTTTTCCACCCCAGCAAACCGACACGACGTACCCTTTCTACCGAAACACCCATGACATCCCACCAACTCCCAAAAACAATGTAGCCTGGACACAGCAGCCAACTATCAGTATGACGGCTGACACCGTGGAAGGGGAGCCTGGTGGGGAGGGGGGGGGGCGTCCACCAAGAATCTGTTTTACTTGTGGAGAGTCCAGCCATTTCAAACGGGATTGTAAAGCACCCCGCAGGCGACGGCCCCCACCCAAAGCCCGGATGCCGCCAATGGCCTTTAACAGGATACTGCCATTGTATCTGATAATTTCCCACGACCCACTATCCCTGGCTTAGGCCTTTCCACCGAGATGATGTCTGACTAAGCAACCACTATATATATATATATATTTGTGTATATAGTGTGTGTTTTGTATATATTTTTGTGTATATAGTGTGTGTTTTGTATATATGGATGTATATGTGTATATATATAGTATGAGTCGATTAAGGTATAAATTTAATCGGCGGTTGGACAGGGACGCCTATTCCGACTCGTGTAAATGGTTACAAGAAAATAATGATGAATTTGTATAAGTGGGATGAAGGTTGTTTTAAACCAGATTCTGATAATCTATAGGATGCGGATGATAGTTTATGAGTCAGTGTGAAAAGAGGTTAGGAAAGCCTATCCTAGATATGGCAACTGCAGGTTGCTTGCCAGTAGAGGGCATTAAGACGGACATGTATGTTTGTATGTATATATGTATGTATGAGATGTAAATCACGGTAAGCAAAGACAACAAGCAAAGTAGACAGGAGAGACATAACAACTGCTTTGTTTGAGATATGATTCCATTGCTGGGTGTTTGTCAGGAGACTCTGCATTGTTTACTGTTGTGGTGTATATGTGAGGTACAAAAATGTACGTATGCGGAGTGATTATTCTTGTAGGTAATATCGTTTGTCTATATTAATGGAGGGAGTTTTTGCTAATGCCCTAATGTTTTATTATTTTGGAGAAAAATAGATTTATACAAGATATTCTCGGGATAGAGAAGCTATTTATTCTATCAGTATTGCTCTGCAGGACGGAGTGCTATGGAGCCCAGTAGAATTAAGTTACAAGAAAAAAGTGGGCTTTAAAATATCCCGTATAATGTTTTGGAATGTTTATGTAAAAAAAAAAAAAAAAAAAAAAGAGCCAGCACAGGTGACTGTCCTCCGCAAGACAGCTGCGCCTGCAGTATTCCCTCCTGCTCCGTGATAATGTCACTCTCACCAGATGTCAAAGTCTAAACCCCGCTACTCTCTTTCCTTTTCCAGCGGGGGGTGATTCCGATTGTGATTCTGTTTCTGGTAGTGGTATTGCTGTTAACTATGAGGAATTTTCAATCAATTCTGTTCATCTTCCCCCCTCGCCCCCACCCTTTCTGCCAGAAGAAGACAAGGAAACAAAACAAGCGCAACTACACATACTCACACAGGTTGCAGTGCTAAAGGGAAAATTCACATGGAAAGTTTCGTACACCAGAAGCTAATATTAAATCATTTAGCAGACACAGGAAAAGGAACTCGAGCAGCTAGTCACACTACTAGTAACCCAGAACTAAGAAATAAAGTGTGCTTAACTAAGGCACTCTATCCTGCTGTAGTACAATAGGCACATGGGCCCTCACACCTCTTAAATACAATGATGAATACTCTCATCGGTCTACACAATCTGTCACCTTTCAAAATACTGTTTCCCTCAACAATTGCAATTACAGTCTGACAGCCTGGTAACAAATGTCACAAGTGTTTCAAACATATTAACTGATATCTATGGTCAGGTGTTCTCTTGCATTCCAGACCCTGAAAGTATTGACGGCACCCATCAACTAGTCCCAGGAGATTGGGTACTAGTGAAGAAGTTTCTTCAGAAAAATCCACATGAGCCCAGATACGACGGTCCTTTCCAGGTCCTCCTCACAACAGCAACGTCAGTAAAGCTGGAAGGAAAATCGACCTGGATCCACGCGTTCCACTGTAAAAAGACCTGTACACCAGAAACGGACCAGACAACAGCCCAAACATGATTATGTATATCCTTCTCATTTGGGGGGTGGGAATCAAGGGGCACCATGTAGCTATTATACTGGGACAGGCAGCTGATGATAAGGTACAAGCGGTTATGAGAGCACAGGTGGAAGCTGCCCTGGGACAACTGACGGACAATGCCCATGTCATGGGCCACGCAATGAATACTACTGCCGCCGAAAACAAACTAACCACTTTCTGGTATAATTCATCTAACACTCGCGTGGTTACATACACCTTTAACTATTGTGATATACACCCATGCCCAGGCCCCCGCTTGCAAAGTATCTGGAGAAATGGGATTCCACATGATTATGACATATATATGTGCGTTACCAATTGCTATTGGGGACAGGAGTGCGGTAGTTGGGCATCGGTGGGATGGATTACGGGAGTTCCCTGGGGACATAAACCACAGATCGCCTTAGATAAGAAAGATGAAAATGGTAAATCACTTCTCTCTCGTATGACACTGACAATGGCCCCAAACACCTGCCCCAAGTACGAATTACAGGAGTCGGATGATGATGGGGAAGTGCGGTTTAGAACAGGGGCAACAGCACTGAAACTAATTCTAACCCTAGAAAATCCAGGACCCGGGGATTCAGGTATCTATGTTCTGGGTTTGTGGGTAAAGGGGGGTTCAGAGAATCCGCAGACCCTGGGAAAATTCCACCTACGAGATATGTACCTTGTCCCTGACTGGGTCCCTCCTCACCAACAGCCCAAACCCCTTAATCACCACATGATGCTCTCTTCCAATGGTATAGTGGCCATCGCTGATCCCATGTTCAAGGATACCATGGCCATTGAAACAGGATACTCAGATATGAATGTTTGGTTAGAATGGATGAAATATACCGCTCAGTCCCACAACAGAACCAATTGCTATGTGTGTGGTACTGCTAGGCCTCATCTAGGTACGGTACCCCTCAATATCCCCGAGGATGTCGAGGAATGCTTTCTCAGTTTGTTTACCAACACCACTCTAAGTCACAACTCTTGCAAAGAATGGGGGTCCAAATACCATCCCCAGACACAAAACCCCAGACTCTCAGAGAGTATCACCATCTACCCCGGGAACTACACCTGTCACTCCTCTTGGGGAACCGGTGGCCGGGTAGTTGGAAACTTCACAGAAGGTTATTGTGCGCAGTACAGCGCTATGGAGAAGGAGAAGGTGCAAAACCAGGTGATCTCCCTGGGAGATGTCTATTGGATCTGCGGTGACATGTGAGTCCGCTCCCGCTTGGTAGGTGCTTGGGACGGTGAGTGTGCTCTGGCTAAAGCCATCATGCCCCTCCACATCCTGCCTGTCACGGAATGGCTCAGCACCCTCAGCCAGGGGCGGTGCACAGTGACAGTGATATGGCCATGGACAATTAGGTGCGGTGGCACGCCCGGAGTTTTGGAGTATGTTTATTTAGATGTGGTTATGTGTGGTGTAATAAAGTGTCCCCGTTTGTGTTGTGAAATGTATTCCCTTTGTCTGCCTTGCCCGCCGCCATTTTCCGATTGCCTCGTGGCCGTTATCAGATTCTTCGAATCGGAAAATGGCCGATTCGAACCATTCGGTTCGAATCGTAAAATGGCCGATTCGACCATCCGGTCCGAATCGGCGACTCCCCGAACTGTAATGGCCAATGGGTCCTGTGAGGGCGGCAGGGATTCCCATTGTATTATAATTTGTGTAAAGTTGATAAATGCCTGAGCTGTGAATAATAAACCCAGATTTACCAGTGCATCCAGCCTCGACTGATGTCTTTATTTCTCCGCCGTACTTCAGCGTCTGAGTATCCCCCGCGGTCTCAGGGTACGGTGACCAACTCGATCTGAACCGAGCGCTCTGTGCCTGCATCTCGCATCAGGACAGAGGCGCAGCGTATGGTGTTCGGTTCCCAGACTATTAGCCCGAGATCCGATCCGAAGGGCGCGGCCGTGTACCGCGCTTCGGTATTGCGAGAGACTGCGGTAAGATCCGAAGACTCTGCCGATCCCGCAAGATCCGAAGCTACATCCATCTAAGATCCGAAAGTCCTCCGCAATCAGATCCGAATATTCCGCCGGAAGAGATCCGATCCCCGATATCGGCCGGTCGCCCGCAGACGTAATCCAACCCCACAAGGTCAGTGAACCAGCTGCTCGAGACGCTGAGTACCGTATGGCTCAGTGGTCGGGCTGGTTCTAGGCAGGGGTCCCCTCCACCGCCCGCTAACCCTTCCCCAGGGTCACACCAGGCCGCACGAGACGCCGAGTGCCGCGTCACTCGGTAGTCGGGCCAGCGGTAAGCGCCGGGGCACGCAGATAGAGCACACCCGCAGGCGGACAACATCCCATTCCGTCATACTGCCCTTTGATGATGACCTGCCAAAAGCCCACACCCCCGGACTCACTAGACAAAGGAGACAGGCGAATTCTGTACCTGGCAGTTTCGATCCCCACGTCTACCTTGATGTCATAGGAGTCCCAAGGGGGGTGCCTAATGAGTTCAAAGCTAGAGACCAGGTGAAGGCGGGATTCGAATCTTTAATCCCCATGATAACCATCAACAAGAATGTTGATTGGATTAACTACATCTATTACAACTAACAGAGGTTTGTTAACTATACCCGAGATGCCCTCCAGGGTTTGGCCGACCAGCTAGGCCCAACCTCTGTGATGACCTTCCAGAACCGCATGGCGATATGCTACTGGCAGAGAGGGGTGGGGTCTGTAAGATGCTGAAAGGTACTGGTGGCTCCTGTTGCATCTTTATCCCGGATAACTCAGGCCCCACCGGTAAGGTCACTAAAGCCATTAAATAATTGGAAGACCTGTCTGAAGAACTGAAGAAAAACTCTGGCATTACTGATCCATGGGATCAGTATTTTAGTTGGATGAGTGCCTGGCAGAAGATCCTCACACAAATAGGGATAGTTATCCTGGTAGTGATGGTTCTGTTGACGGTGATTGGATGTTGTGTTGTACCCTGCATTAAAAAGGATATCGAAAGAACAGTGGAATCCACTACACCTGTTCTGCTTAGTCAAGTGTGTGGGGACACTGTGGAGAATATTGGCACTTCCTATACTAGTCTAGAATTTCTAGAGGTTAATGTGAATGAGATGAATGACAAACCGGCCAACCTATAACAAAACAACCACAGAATTATGAACCCATGCATCCCCTATCTCGAGAACACCGTCTAAGATTTGGCTTTAAGCCAAGGTTAGTGACCCGTTGCAAGACGAGTTGAGGCCCGATTCTTGACCCACCAGTCTCGACCATGCTCCGAAGCCCGGACTACAAAGGGGTTTTATTCAATAGGAGTATCTCGTCTCAACCTCCGGTGAAGATTTAGAATGGCTGGCGAGACTAATAGGGGAACGGATGAAGGCACGGCTTGTCTCCAGGGGTACACTTGGAGAATGTGCATTTTTAGGGGGGACTGTTGTGGACAAAAATGTATATATTCGCTTTTTATAAAATTCAAAGGCTTAGAAAGAGGCCTAGAAAAATGCTCATTTAAGTAGTTTAAGTGGTTAATCAGGATTTAAGAATCAAATGCATATTATTGTTTAACACGCTATCTTAACCGATTGTTTTGTACGCACATGTAGTTTCTCTTTCCAAGTATCAAGAAGAGAATGTTTTGGAACATCTTGGAACGTCCTGTAACAACATCCTTGAAGGGGACAACCGGAGAAGCTGATGTTTTATTTTCATTAACTGTTATTAAACAAAAGTCTGTAATTTCACAATATTAATGACGAATAGAATGTTGGGCAACAGCCTGTTTTCGTTACATGCAAAGTAGCATAAAAGCCTTGTAAATTGTCAATAAAGGTCAGAGGAATCATTGGCTTTGAAGCCACATAGACTTATTCCTTGTCTGTGTGATTTCTTTATGCGCGCATATAACTGATTTCTCCAGCGAATTAGAACAGAGACTGGCATCCGAGGAAGGACTTCTTTGTCCACTTCAACACATACCACAAAGCATGACGCACACCGCATAGCATGACACACACCACAAGGCATGACACACACTGCACAGCATGACACACATTGCACAGCATGACACACACCACAAAGCATGACACACACTGCACAGCATGACACAATACAAAGCAAGACACACACTGCACAGCATGACACACACTGCACAGCATGACACACACCACACAGCATGACACACACTGCACAGCATGACACACCACAAAGCAAGACACACACTGCACAGCATGACACACACCACAAAGCATGACACACACCGCATTGCATGACACATACCACAAAGCATGACGCACACCGCATAGCATGACACACACCACAAAGCATGACACGCACCACAAATCATGACACACACTGCTCAGCATGACACACATTAATCAGCATGACACACACTGCACAGCATGACACACACCACAAAGCATGACACGCACCACAAAGCATGACACACACTGCTCAGCATGACACATATTAATCAGCATGACACACACTGCACAGCATGACACACACCACAAAGCATGACACACACCACAAAACATGACACACACCACAAAGCATGACACACACCACAAAGCATGACACACACTGCACAGCGTGACACACACCACAAAGCATGATACACACCACAAAGCATGACACACACAGCACAGCATGACACACACCACAAAGCATGACACGCACCACAAAGCATGACACACACAGCACAGCATGACACACACCACAAAGCATGACACGCACCACAAAGCATGACACACACTGCTCAGCATGACACACATTAATCAGCATGACACACACTGCTCAGCATGACACACACCACAAAGCATGACACACACTGCACAGCATGACACACACCACAAAGCATGACACACACCACAAAGCATGACACACACTGCACAGCGTGACACACACCACAAAGCATGATACACACCTCAAAGCATGACACACACAGCACAGCATGACACACACTGCACGGCATGACACACCACAAAGCATGACACTCACCACAAACCACACAGCATGACACACCAAAAAGCATGACACACACTGCACAGCATGACACACACTGCACAGCATGACACACACCACAAAGCATGACACACACTGCACAGCATGACACAACACAAAGCAAGACACACACTGCTCAGCATGACACACACAGCACAGCATGACACACATTACACACATTAATCAGCATGACACACACTGCACAGCATGACACACACCACAAAGCATGACACACACTGCTCAGCATGACACATATAACTCAGCATGACACACACCACAAAGCATGCCACACACTGCACAGCATGACACACACCGCAAAGCATGACACACACCACAAAGCATGACACACACTGCACAGCGTGACACACACCACAAAGCATGACACACACTGCAAAGCATGACACGCACCACAAAGCATGATACACACAACAAAGCATGACACACACTGCACAGCATGACACACACTGCATGGCATGACACACCACAAAGCATGACACACACCACAAATCATGACACACACCACACAGCATGACACACCACAAAGCATGCCACACCACAAAGCATGACACACACTGCACAGCATGACACACACTGCACAGCATGACACACACAACAAAGCATGACACACACTGCACAGCATGACACACACTGCTCAGCATGACACACACCACAAAGCATGACAAACACTGCACAGCATGACACACACCACAAAGCATGACACACACCGCACAGCATGACACACACTGCACAGCATGACACATACCACAAAGCATGACACACACTGCACAGCATGACACACACCACAAAGCATGACACACACTGCTCAGCATGACACATATAACTCAGCATGACACACACCACAAAGCATGCCACACACTGCACAGCATGACACACTCCACAAAGCATGACACACACTGCACAGCGTGACACACACCACAAAGCATGACACACACTGCAAAGCATGACACGCACCACAAAGCATGATACACACAACAAAGCATGACACACACTGCACAGCATGACACAAACTGCATGGCATGACACACCACAAAGCATGACACACACCACAAATCATGACACACACCACACAGCATGACACACCACAAAGCATGCCACACCACAAAGAATGACACACCCTGCACAGCATGACACACACTGCACAGCATGACACACACAACAAAGCATGACACACACTGCACAGCATGACACACACTGCTCTGCATGACACACACCACAAAGCATGACAAACACTGCACAGCATGACACACAACACAAAGCATGACACACACCACAAAGCATGACACACACCGCACAGCATGACACACACCACAAAGCATGACACACACCACAAAGCATGACACACACTGCACAGCATGACACACACCACAAAGCATGACACACACTGCACAGCATGACACACAATACAAAGCATGACACACACTGCACAGCCTGACACACACTGCACGGCATGACACACACTGCACAGCCTGACACACTGCACGGCATGACACACATTGCACAGCCTGACACATTGCACAGCCTGACACACTACATGGCATGACACACACTGCACAGCCTGACACACACTGCATGGCATGACACACACTGCATGGCATGACACACACTGCACAGCCTGACACACACTGCATAGCATGACACACACTGCACGACATGACACACTGCATGGCATGACACACACTGCACGGCATGACACACACTGCACAGCCTGACACACACTGCATAGCATGACACAAACTGCACAGCCTGACACACACTGCACAGCATGACACACTGCATAGAATGACACACACTGCATAGCATGACACACACTGCACTTCTTGACACACACTGCATAGCATGACACACACTGCACGGCCTGACACACACTGCATAGCATGAAACACACTGCACAGCCTGACACACACTGCACAGCATGACACACTGCATAGCATGACACACACTGCACAGCATGACACACACTGCACATCCTGACACACACTGCATAGCATGACACACACACAGTGCACATCATGACACACACTGCACGGCATGACACACACTGCACAACATGACACACACTGCACAGCCTGACACACACTGCACGGCATGACACACACTGCACAGCCTGACACACACTGCATGGCATGACACACACTGCATGGCATGACACACACTGCACAGCCTGACACACACTGCATTGCATGACACACACTGCACAGCATGACGCACACTGCATAGCATGACACACACTGCACAGCCTGACACACACTGCATAGCATGACACACACTGCATAGCATGACACACACTGCACAGCCTGACACACACTGCACAGCATGACACACACTGCACAGCCTGACACACACTGCATAGCATGACACACACTGCACGGCTTGACACACACTGCATAGCATGACACACACTGCACGGCTTGACACACACTGCATAGCATGACACACTGCACGGCATGACAAACATAATTATATTTCAAGACTATTGTGTTTATTGTGTTTTTAAATATAGCAAACGGAACAGAAAGTGAGAATCTGATAAAAAACACAGCGAGGAGGAGAATGCCGCAGTGTTCAGTTTCATCCCCTGCGTAAATCCTTACATATTTTTACCAAATGTTAGGAGAATATTAGATTTTAGTTTGATCTAATTTTCATCTACTTGTAGAGATACCTTCCATATCAAACATTTATCAAGTTAAAATCTGCCCTAAATGTAAAATTGTGATAAATAGATTTAATCAGAATAACGGGCGAGAAAACTGCTCATTATTACCCCCGACTGCAATCCCCAAATATTAACAACACATTGATTTACACTCAGCTTATTATTAGTAAATACCTTCCATAAATAAGATCCTGTTTTTATATTTACACTCAGCTTATTATTAGTAAATACCTTCCATAAATAAGCTCCTGTTTTTATTATTATTATTTTTATTATTCTATATTTATAAAGCGCCATTATTAATATGCCAATATTTATGAGTATATTTATACTCAGCTTATTATTAGTAAATACCTTCCATAAATAACACCTGTTTTTATGTTTACACTCAGCTTATTATTAGTAAATACCTTAAATAAATAACCTGTTTTTATATTTATTATCAGCTTATTATTAGTAAATACCTTCCATAAATAATCTCCTTTTTTTTATTTATTCTCAGTTTATTATTAGTAAATACCTTCCATAAATAAGCTCCTGTTTTTATATTTATTCTCAGTTTATTATTAGTAAATACCTTCCATAAATAAGCTCCTGTTTTTATATTTACACTCAGCTTATTATTAGTAAATACCTTCCATAAATAAGCTCCTGTTTTTATATTTACACTCAGCTTATTATTAGTAAATACCTTCCATAAATAAGCTCCTGTTTTTATATTTATTATCAGCTTATTATTAGTAAATACCTTCCATAAATAAGCTCCTGTTTTTATATTTATTCTCAGCTTATTATTAGTAAATACCTTTCATAAATAAGCTCCTGTTTTTATATTTATTATCAGCTTATTATTAGTAAATACCTCCCATAAATAAGCTCCTGTTTTTATATTTATTCTCAGCTTATTATTAGTAAATACCTTCCATAAATATGCTCCTGTTTTTATATTTACACTCAGCTTATTATTTTTAAATAACTTCCATAAATAAGCTCCTTTTTTATATTTATACTCAGCTCATTATTAGTAAATACCTTCCATAAATAAGTTCCTGTTTTTATATTTACACGCAGCTTATTATTAGTAAATACCTTCCATAAATAAGCTCCTGTTTTTATATTTATTCTCAGCTTATTATTAGTAAATACCTTCCATAAATAAGCTCCTGTTTTTATATTTATTCTCAGCTTATTATTAGTAAATACCTTCCATAAATAAGCTCCTGTTTTTATATATTTACACTCAGCTTATTATTAGTAATTACCTTCCATAAATAAGTTCCTGTTTTTATATTTACACGCAGCTTATTATTAGTAAATACCTTCCATAAATAAGCTCCTGTTTTTATATTTATTATCCGCTTATTATTAGTAAATACCTTCCATAAATAAGCTCCTGTTTTTATATTTATTATCAGCTTATTATTAGTAAATACCTCCATAAATAAGCTCCTGTTTTTATATTTACACTCGGCTTATTATTAGTAAATACCTTCCATAAATAAGTTCCTGTTTTTATATTTACACTCAGCTTATTATTGGTAAATAACTTCCATAAATAAGCTCCTTTTTTATATTTATACTCAGCTTATTATTAGTAAATACCTTCCATAAATAAGCTCCTGTTTTTATATTTACACTCAGCTTATTATTAGTAAATACCTTCCATAAATAAGCTCCTGTTTTTATATTTACACTCAGCTTATTATTAGTAAATACCTTCCATAAATAAGCTCCTGTTTTTATATTTATACTCAGCTTATTATTAGTAAATACCTTCCATAAATAAGTTCCTGTTTTTATATTTACACTCAGCTTATTATTGGTAAATAACTTCCATAAATAAGCTCCTTTTTTATATTTATACTCAGCTCATTATTAGTAAATACCTTCCATAAATAAGCTCCTGTTTTTATATTTACACTCAGCTTATTATTAGTAAATACCTTCCATAAATAAGCTCCTGTTTTTATATTTATACTCAGCTTATTATTAGTAAATACCTTCCATAAATAAGCTCCTGTTTTTATATTTATACTCAGCTTATTATTAGTAAATACCTTCCATAAATAAGCTCCTGTTTTTATATTTATACTCAGCTTATTATTAGTAAATACTAGACATGTGCATTCGTTTTAGTACTAAAACGATTTAGTCCGAATTTTGGGATAATTTAGTTTTCGTATGACTCAAGAGATACGAAACTGCTCAGTACAATAAACGAAAGAAACTAAAATAAAATGCACTACATTTTAGTTTCAGTCCTTTTTGTGATATTACATTGATGAGTGAAGGAGACCAGCAATGAAGAGCGCAACATCGCAAAGTTACAGAAAAGGTTTGTATGCGTAATCCTTCCCAACCCCTACCTGAAAATCTGACAGTGATAGAGCTCCAGAATACTCACTAGCAGCACAGACAGCCAGCACAGGAGAGGAAACCTTTACTTAACCCTTGCATGTCTATGAGGCAGACAAGATGATAAAAGCAGCTGGAGAAGGAAAACATTCAAATAAATCACACTGAAAGCTAATGACAGAGGAGGGCTGGATAGTAAAAACCCCTTTATAACAAGCAGCGCTGGGAGAAGAGAGGGACTTTATAAAATGTGTGTTATCTCCCCTCCCGCTCTGTATAATAGGGGCTTAGGTCTGATACATTTTATATTATCCAGGAGCACTATCCCCCTTTCCTCATCTATAATACACGTTTTATATAAAGTCCCTCTCCTCTCCCAGTGCTGCTTGTTATAAAGTTTTTTTTATGTCTGATACATTTAGTATCCAGCTCTCACAGTTACTCTGTCATTATGAGCCTTCAGTGTGATTTATTTGAATGTTTTCCCTGGATTTAAAGTGCTTTATTTTATTATAAAAATCAATTTGCACCAGTCATCTCTTCTCTGAGCTTTCAGACCGATTTACGTTAATATTTTCCCTCTCCCCTGCTTTTATATTCCTGTGTCTCCCCCACAGAGATACAAAGTTTAAGTAAAAGTTCCCTCTCCTGTGCTCGTTAAGCATTGCATTCTGAAGTTCTGCACCCTCCACATGCCAATGCAGTAGGATGTTCTATACAGAGAGGGGCATTAATCAATGCAGGAGGATGTTGTATACATTATACAAACAGGGGTATTAATGCAGGAGGATGTTGTATACATTATACTGAGAGGGGTATTAATGCAGGAGGATGTTGTATACATTATACAGAGAAAGGTATAAATTGAGGATGTTCTATACAGAGAGGGACCACTACAATAGTAATTGTATCCACTGGTTTTCGGATGAATGAAATTAGTTTTCATACTAAAGAACTGAAAACGAATTTCTTTAGCAACTAAATAAATTGCATTTTAGGACTAATTCATTAGTTCAAAACGAAATTTTGTGCTGTGCACATGTCTAGTAAATACCTTCCATAAATATGCTCCTGTTTTTATATTTACACTCAGCTTATTATTGGTAAATAACTTCCATAAATAAGCTCCTGTTTTTATATTTATTCTCAGCTTATTATTAGTAAATACCTTCCATTAATAAGCTCCTGTTTTTATATTTATATTTAATTTTCAGATATTTTTTCATCTATTTGTAAAAATAAATCTGAGCTCAGATGTTTATTAAATAAAAATCTGCCCTGATTGTAAAAGTGTGAGAAATGTAATTAATTCTGGGTTAGAATGGGGATAATGATTTATTTATTTATTTATTTATTTATAAAGGATTTTACCAGGAAGGATACATTGAGATTTCTCTCGTTTTCAAGTATGTCCTGGGTTCAAGTACATTGAAGTGTTACAGTTACAGAAATACAAAGTAATACAATGTAAGATATTAACAACACAAATATACAGATTAACAGAAAATAAATATGTAGGAAATATAGTCACTAGGTTACATGTTTACAGGTGCATTCTGTAATGATTGATGCGTCTCATGTTTTACTCACCTCATGCACAATATAAGAGGCTCCTGTGTAAAGGTATAATTGGTGGCATATGAAGACACACTTATAATACCTCCTATAATGACATCTCCGTCCTGGAAATATTCATAGTCTTCATACGCTGCAGTTAGCTGCAGGCTGCACGGGGAGGCTGCGGTGCTGCTCACAGGGGTTATATACATTACAATAAGGCACAGCAGCACTTTACATGAAGCTGAGCATCTCATACTTTCTCCTTTATATAGTAAGTTATAACCCAACATCACGCAGAGGATCAGTGATGGATCAGAACTAGAAAGCATCATATGGACCGGCGCAACATACAGCATTATTGGGACAGAGTTGTGACCTCATGACTTGTGCTCACATTTTATAGTGTCACCGTGTATCATATCCCGAGGATTCAGAAAAATAATAACATGTTTCAGGCTCCCAATAGCCGAGCTGACACATTGCACTGACACATAATCACTACCTAACCTGCAAAGTAAATACAGTAATCAGCATTTTGTGTTTGATCCCAGCTGTGTCCAGTCCCCTCTGAATTACACCCAATTATATCTTCTACTCGCTGAATGTCAAACTCCAAATTAAAAGAGATAAAGTCACTTAGAAATTACTTTATGGATCACTTTTCATTCTACATTATATATTAGACATATGAAAAAGCTTAGTGTTAAATATTTGTTATATATAACATTGTCATAAGAAAATTTCGTAAAGTGGGTCATTAGGATTTTATGGAAAAGGCAAAGAATTTCTTAATATTAAACATAGTAAACATATTTAAACTAGTTCATTCGGGCGAGTCAAGATGGTGGCGTGATCGGTTGTGTTCCGGCAGAATTCCTGGCACCCTGTTTCAGACCACAACCTACCCAGCATCCCTGGTGACTTCCCCCATCAAGCAGCACCACTTAACTGACCCTCGTTCCCAGGATTTGTGCCCCAGAAAAGTAAAACTAGTAGGGAAAAGAGGTGGCCTTGGTCTTCACACTACACCTCTGAAGGCCTCCAAGATAGAGACCAGCCTCCAACCCAGTACCTAGGGTGGTGGCGCACATTGCGGATGCTTCTCTGTAGGCTTCTAAGGGTAACATCTCATCTCTCCTCGCTAACATCATTGCGGTTAAAAAAAATGAGCGGCAAAAATCGACAAAAGTGCCCGTGTAGTACAGGCCTTGGAGGATCACACCTCTGACCTAGAGGACCTCACAGAATGCGTTTTCACTCACCATAATAATGTGGTAGACTATATTACTGGGTAATCAGAACCTCAGGTGGAAAATCTGGAAACAGTCATTGAGAACTTTACCAATAGATCCCCCCAAAAATAATTAGCAAATCCCTGGATTGTAGGGATGTGCGTTTCGGGTTTCGGAATTTCGGAATTTTCACGAAATTTCCCGATTCGGGTCTTTCGATGCGGCCGAAATTCCGAAATTTTTTTGAGCCGAAAACGGCAAATCCGAAAATTTTTCCGAGCCGAATTGAAAAATTTTCGGAATTTTCGAATGGACTTGAAATGTGTCAAATCGAAATCTATTGCTTTGAAACGAGAACAGACTTTCCGAAAAAAAAGAAAAATTTGCCAAATCGAAAATTTTTCGGAATTTTCGAATGGACTTGAAATGTGTCAAATCTAAATTTATTTTCCCTCTATTCATGATTTCAGTTCCATTCGGGATTTCGGTTCCATTTCGGTAAGTCTGGACATCGTATATTTAATTATTATCGGTTATATCGCTGATTCTGTAAATTTTGTATTTGTAAATGCGTATCACTTTTTTTTTTGTTTCCAATGATCCGATAAGAATCTTCGTATTTGGGTCAGATCCGATTCGTCCGCGGGTCACGCATGCGCGCGCGCGGATGTCGTAACTTTATTGAGCCAGTTTTATTGACAACTTTTTGAACAAAATATTGTTTTTATTATTTATCATCATGGCTGCTGCAAGAGATGAGTGCCGTTCAAGCACCTCATCGTCTTGCAATGATGAACCACCACCACCCAGGAAGAAACGGGCCACCAATATGGCATTTGAAGAGATGTTGGAGCTGGTACGGATCTTTGATCATAAGGATTACGATTGCAGTAAGGGCCCTTACCGCAGGAAGTCTAACGCCAGGAAGGATCGTATCTTAGAGAAGCTACGCACCACCATTTTGGAGTTGTTTGGGAAGGACCGGACGAAGGACCAGCTCAGGAAACGCTGGTCTGATTTGAAAGTACGCGAGCAGGAGCAGCTGAGGCGCATCCGTCGCGTCATAGCGAAACGTAAGTGTCATGTTATATTGTAAAGCTCTGCGCAAACTGTTGGCGCTATATAAATCCTGTATAATAAAAATAATGTTCTTGCATGTGCTAATGTGCACAGAAATACGTTGATTTATCTAGTCCTTTTTTCATGCAATGTGATTGCGTTTTCACGACTCGTCATACATGCATTTTTGCCATAGCTCTTCCTTTTTGTGATTTTACGTATTCGTGAAAATTGTGACATTTGATGTATGTAGATGAAGTTACAATGCTGGATTTCTTTTGGCACTGTGTGTACTGTAGTGTGCTGGGGGGGTTGTTGTGATTGAGTGATGCATACGAGATGACCCGCAGCTTGCCCAATATTGGCTCCCATCTGCGCATCAACAAAAATCTCTGCGTCTCTGCTAAGTGGTAGGATGGGACATGTAGTTCTTCTGAAAGTGCATCCAAACAGAGCTGCGTTCAATACAGCCTCAGCAGCTGCTGAATTGTTGCAGCGCAGCGATTCAGTTTGCTGCAGCAGTGTCATTATTGAACGCTTTAGATGCAAATTTCAAAACAAAATGGCGGATTTCTGTTGTTTCTGCAATATCCAGTTTTATTCGCAGAAACTGAAAGTGAAACTGAGGCTGAGGCCTTCTATAAAATAACTAAAAGCCGTCGGCACAATGTGTTTTGTACGCACACAACACAAATAATAGTTTTTATTGAATAAACGTAATGTTTACTTCTGAAAAAAATATATAATTGAACGGTAATATATGTCTGTGCAGGGGAAATAAATAAATATTTTGTGACTTTAGAACTATGAGATGGGAGTAGTGGTGGGTCAAGCTGCTAGTGGGTAGTGGAGGGGTGTCGCAATACTTTCGGCAATATAGTGTATAGATATACCATTTTTTCCAGTCTGCATTATTTACGTGTTATTTTTTGGATTTGGCAGAAGACAGGAAGAAGAAGGCCGCAGAATCTGCCCCGGCGGGCACCAGTGCCCCAGTGGAGGAGGAGGAGGAGCCACGGGCGACCACCAGCGCTGGTATATAATGTTTTATTTTGCACGACTTTTGGTCAAAAACAGAAACATTTTTTGTTTACTGTATTTTAATTTAATTTTTTTATGTATAGCACAAGAGGAGCAGGAGGAGGACGAGGAGGAGCAGGAGGAGGGCGAAGGAGAGAGGGAGCCGGAGCAGCAGGAGGCCGCCAGTCCAGGTTTTTTTTTTTACTGTTGTATTTTGCATCGACTTTTGTTCAAAAATAAATCAGTTTTGTTGTTTACTGTATTTTTTATTTCTTTAATTTCTTAGATATAGCACTGGATATGCAGACGGTGGTGGTGGGGGAGGAGTCGGAGGAGTCGGAGGAGGAGGCCGCCAGCACTGGTATATACTACTGTTATATTTTTTCAAGACTTTCAGTCAAAAATAGAAACCTGCTTTACTTACTGTATTTTCCTTCTTTCATTTATTGGATATATAGAAGGAGAAGCCAGACCGAGCAATCGGGAGGCAATTGGCGAACTAAGGCTGGCTGTTGCAAATATTGATAATATCCAGGAACTGCTCCAGGAACTGCGGGAGCACCTGAACAACACCGCGGACATCCTGGAGCGGCAGTAAGACAGACAATACTCAATACGGATGTGCCTCAGCTGCTCCTGCTTGCCTGCTTTGAGGTTGGACCAGAGTTTTCGGATCTGGTCCTTCGTCCCGTCTTTCCCAAACACCTCCAGGATGGTGGTGCGCGTAGCTTGTCAATGATATGATCCTTTCTAAAATTATTCTTCCTGCCGTAAGGGCCCTTACTGCAGTCATAATCTTTGTAATCAAAGATGCGGACCAGCTCCAACATCTCCTCAAATGCCAGTAATTCTCCAGTGAGTGAACCAATACTCTGAAAAAGATGTTCGCCTGGCTTGGAAGATGGCCGCCATTGTATGTTTGTTTGTGTTGTTTGTGCCCCTGTTGGGCAGTTTGCCATCCTTGGCATGTTCCCTTCCCCATGTTGTAAATAAATTTTCTATTTTTTCTATATTTTCCTGTTTGTGTGCGTTGCTTTACGTTAATAAGTTAATTATGTATTGCTTGGTTTCCACACTGTTAAAATTATATGTACATAAATGTATTGACATTTCTATGGACCCTTTGTCATAAATTTGTCAACATATTTGTGGCCATGAATGTGACTGTGCACATTCTACACTGCCTGCCTGGCCACGAGGAGCTGGGGCATATCCACGAGGTGCTGGGGCAATATCCACGAGGAGCTGGGGCATGTCCACAAGGAGCTGGGGCATGTCCATGAGAAGCTGGGGCATGTCCACGAGGAGCTGGGGCATGTCCACGAGAAGCTGGGGCATATCCATGAGGTGCTGGGGCAATATCCATGAGGAGCTGGGGCATGTCCACGAGGAGCTGGGGCATGTCCACGAGGAGCTGGGGCATGTCCACGAGGAGCTGGGGCATATCCATGAGGTGCTGGGGCAATATCCATGAGGAGCTGGGGCATGTCCACGAAGAGCTGGGGCATGTCCACGAGGAGCTGGGGCATGTCCACGAGGAGCTGGGGCATATCCACGAGGAGCTGGGGCATGTCCACGAGGAGCTGGGGCATGTCCACGAGGAGCTGGGGCATATCCATGAGGTGCTGGGGCAATATCCATGAGGATCTGGGGCATGTCCACGAGGAGCTGGGGCATGTCCACGAGGAGCTGGGGCATGTCCATGAGGTGCTGGGGCAATATCCATGAGGAGCTGGGGCATATCCATGAGGATGTCGGATGTCGGCCAAGCTTCCGGGAACTCCCCCTGAGGACTGGCGTCATCATGCATAGCACGATGACGCCAGTCCTGGAGTTAACCCCTAGTTGCCAACAATGGTGGAGATAGGGGGTTCATTGGAACCCCCTATCTCCCGATCCGTGGCAGCTAGGGGTTAAAGTTTGGTATTGTTGGATCGGCCAGAGCATGGCCGTTCCAACGATCCCAAACACGAATGTGAAAAACTTTGTAAAAAAATAAAAAATAAAAAAATATTTTAAAAAATTTATAAAAAAAAAATAAACAAGTTTTTTTTCTTTTTTTTGGTTTGTTAATGCAGCAATATTGTTCCCATTTCAATTATAATGTGAACAATGATGCTGCACTAACGATTTTTGTATGCGGTGCGTTTGTTAAAAATCGTGTAATTTTCCCCAAAAAAAAATGTAACGAGACCCCATCTCTAATTTTTTTAACAAGCGCACCCCATACAAAATATAACCGCAATTGCTCGCATGTTAAAATGTGAAAAAAAAACACTTTACACATTGTAAATTATTGAAAAATCATATTTTATTGCATTTTTTGTTATAATATACAGACAGGTCATGACGTATACATATAATAATGACATATTATGAATCTGCCAAGTCTGACGGAAAGAACGATATATAATATGTCTGGGTCATATACTAAAATAAGCCTTCAAAACACGTTTAAACATGATGAGCAAAACCGGTAAAAAAAATGACCTCAGCACAGAGGTGGGAAAAGCCTCAGCAGTGAAAGGGTTAATTAAAAAAACACGATAGAATCGCCAGAATTATCGTATCGACAGAATGAATTATCGGATCCGAAAAACAAACCAAAAATTTATTATAAAAAAATATATAAAGTAGTATTAAAAAAGTAAACCATAGTAGTTTACATCAAAACGAATAGAGTTAGACAGCTTTGAAATTTCCGAAATGCAATGTGACACGAAATATGAAAAATGGTCGATATTCCGAAAACCATGTACAATGCCGAAAACCATGTACAATTCCGAAAAATGAAAATTTCCCAAAATCACGAAAAGTCGATACCAAAAACGAGTAAAGTGACACGAAAATACGAAAAATGGTCGATATTCCGAAAAATAAATGTACCCGAAAAACGAATCGAGCCAAACCGAATCGAAACAGAAAGCGGTCGAACCGAGCCGAATCGAAAAGTTTAAAAATTCGAAAAATCGAATCGAATCGAACCGAAAAAAAAATCGGTGCACATCCCTACTGGATTGCCGGTGGAGGTGACGCAGAATCAATTGGTGGGTACTGGTCCTGGCATATTTAAATGACTTGTCCCTTCTCTGCCACACTCTCAGTTACTCCTGGATAGAATCCAACCTGCATTGTGCCCAACTGCCTTTACATTATTTCGGAGCCCGGAAAGCAATTCTAAATGCATGTCGGAATTGCGACCTTCACCATGAGAGTACTCAGCTACTCATTTTTCTGGATCCGGCACCATCTACTGTAGCCAAACGACGAGAGTAGACACTTATTACAGTATTGAAAACCTATGACATAGAATATGCATGGTTCAGACTAATCCCCCACTTGGTACAGCTTTTTAATTTTATTTTGGAGAGAGAGGAATTTCCCTCTTTGTCAATTGTGGTCACCGCTGCCTTGTTGTCCAAAACGAGCAAAGACCCTGCAGATCCAGCCAGCTACCGGCCAATTTCCCTCCTTAATCTAAATATGAAGATTCCCCCTTGATCTTTATTACTAGGTGAGCGGTGGACCTCCTGTGATATGCATAAAGTAATAGGGTGCCTTCTCTGTTTTTGTCACTGGATGCCCAGAAGGCATTTAATTGGGAGGCTATATATTTATGTAGATTGTTGCAGAACGTACGGATGCCTTCCAAGTTTATCAGAGCAGTTTAGGATCTTTTCAAATCCCCAAGGCACATGTACGGGTTCCAGGAGCCCCCTCCTCCCATTTTGTATTTTTAATGGTACATGGCAGAGATGTCCATTGTCCCCCTTTCTATTTGCCCTGTCTATAGACTCTGTTTTGCCAACTGTTCATCAGTCCTGTATGGTTACAGGTATAAGATCTGTCTCTGAGTACAAAATCTCAGTATGCGCTGATGATTTCCTTCTCTCGGCGACTAAACTGTGTACGTCCACCCCTCTTGTACTATGGCTTTTGGAGGACTTCTTCGTGATTGCGGGACATAAAAATAATGTAACCATTATTACATATTACATCCTTTCTCCCCGGATGATTGCGCCTATATAGCCTCCCTGAGATTCATACTCAAGGAGTCACCACTGACATATTTGGATATTAAGTTTATGTCTAAACATTCACCCAGGGACCCTGAGACTCTGAACATTCACCCAGGGAACCTGAGACGCTGAACATTCACCCAGGGAACCTGAGACCCTGAACATTCCCCAAGGGACCGCAAGACCCTGAACATTCCCCCAGGGACCGCGAGACCCTGAACATTCACCCAGGGACCGCGAGACCCTGAACATTCACCCAGGGACCCTGAGATACTGAACATTCACACAGAGACCCTGAGATGCTGAACATTCACCCACAGACCCCGAGACACTAAACATTCACCCCACAGACCCTGAGATGCTAAACATTCACCCAGAAACCCTGAGACACTGAACATTCACCCAGGTACCCTAAGATTCTGAACATTCACCCACAGACCTTGAGATGAACATTCACCCAGAGACCCTGAGATTCTGAACGGGTGCCGGACAAAATCCCTACAGCAGCCAGGTTCCCTAATGCCAACATCTCGACGGCCAACTTCCAGACAGCATAAGTGCTGGAACTACACGGCCAACTTCCAGACATCCAAAATCCCAACGGCTAACCCTAATACTAACACCCTAGCCCTTAGGGAGTTAGGTTTAGCAGTTATGGTTAGGGAGTTATGGTTAGGGCTAGGTTTAGGGCTAAGTTTAGGGGGATAGGGTAAGGTTTAGGGGGGTTAGTGTTGGTTAGGGTTAGGGCTAGGTTTAGGGGGTTAGGGTTAGCACTAGGTTTAGGGGTTAGGGGTAGGGCTAGGTTTAAGGGATTAGGGTTAGGTTTAGGGGTGTTGGGGTTAGGGCTAGGTTTAAGGGGGTTAGGGCTGGGTTTAGGTGGTTAGGGTTAGGTCTAGGGGGTTAGTGTTAGGGCTAGGTTTAGATAGGTTAGGGTTAGGTTTAGGGGATTAGGGCTAGGTTTAGGGTTAGGGCTAGGGTTAGGGGGTTAGGAGGGTAAGGGCTAGGTTTAGAGGGGTTAGGTTTAGGGCTAGGTTTAGGGAGTTAGGCTTAGGGCTAGGTTTAGGGGGTTAGGGTCAGGGCCAGGTTTATGGGGGTTAGGGTTAGTGTTAGCTGCTGGGATTTTGGATGCCTGGAAGTTGGCCATGAGGGAGTTGTCTATGTAGGGAAGTTGGCCGTCAGGGAGTTGTCTGTGTAGTGAACCTGGTTGTAGGGATTTCGACCCAAAACCATTCTAAACATTCACCCAGAGACCCTGAACATTCACCCACATACCCCGAGACCCTGAACATTCACCCAGAGACCCTGAGACCCTGAACATTCACCCAGGGACCCTGAGACACTGAAAATTCACCCAGAGACCTTGAGATGCTGAACATTCACCCACAGACCCAGAGACGCTGAACATTCACCCAGAGACTAGGGATGGGCTGCTGGTTTGAATCAGTTCGAAGTTCAATTTGAACATCTGCAGTTCGAAAGTTCACGAACTTTGAACTTTTTGGGCCGTTCGAAAAAAGTTAGACAAAAAAATTACAAGGTGTGGGAAATGTTGCTTCCCATGGGCCTCAAAGTAAATAAAGGTGTGGGAAATGTTGAATCCCATAGGCTTCGATGTAAAAGGTGTGGGAAATGTTGCATACCATAGACTTCAATGTTAAAAAAAGGTGTGGAAATGTATTAGCAACAAGGTGTGTTAAATATTTTAGCAACAAGGTGTCAGAAATGTTGCATCCCATAGACTTCAATGTTAAAAATATTTCAGTTTTAATTCAATATCTACCGAACCGTTGCTTATAATATTCTGCAGGCAAGAGTGTCTTTATTTTTAGATTTTTTTTATAATATAAATATTTTTATATAACATTGAAGCCTATGGGATTCAACATTTCCCACACCTTTTACATCGAAGCCCATGAGATTCAACATTTCCCACACCTTTATTAACTTTGAGGCCTATGGGATGCAACATTTCCCACACCTTGTTGCTAAAACATTTTCCACACCTTGTTTAACATTGAAGCCTATGGATGCAACATTTCCCACACCTTTAACATTGAAGCTTATGGGATGCAACATTTCCCACACTTTTTTACATTGAAGCCTATGGGATTCAACATTTCCCACACCTTTAACATTAAAGTCTATGGGTTGCAACATTTCCCACACCTTTTTTAACATTAAAGTCTATGGGTTGCAACATTTCCCACACCTTTTTTAACATTGAAGCCTATGGGATGCAACATTTCCCACACCTTTAACATTAAAGCCTATGGGTTGCAACATTTCCCACACCTTTTTTTACCTTGAAGCCTATGGGATGCAACATTTCCCACACCTTTAACATTAAAGCCTATGGGTTGCAACATTTATCACACTTTTTTTACCATGAAGCCTATGGGATGCAACATTTCCCACACCTTTAACAATAAAGCCTATGGGTTGCAACATTTCCCACACCTTTTTTAACATTGAAGCCTATGGGATGCAACATTTCCCACACCTTTTTTAACATTGAAGCCTATGGAATGCAACATTTCCCACACCTTTAACATTGAAGCCTATGGGACTCAACATTTTCCACACCTTTAACATTTGAAATGAACTATCAAATGGATAATTGACTATCGAATTTGAAATGAACTATCCTAAGGATATCGACTATTTCCCACTATCGACTATTTGCTATTTCCCAAACCTTTTTTAACATTGAAGCCTATGGGATGCAACATTTCCCACACCTTGTTCCTAAAACACTTCTACACATTTTTAACATTGAAGTCTGTGGGATGCAACATTTCCCACACCTTGTTCCTAAAACATTTCCCACACCTTTTGTAAAATTGAAACCTATGGGATGCAACATTTCTCACACCTTTTTTACATTGAAGCCTATGGAATTCTACATTTCCCACACCCTTAACATTAAAGCCTATGGGATGCAACATTTCCCACACCTTTTTTAACATTGAAGCCTATGAGAGTCAACATTTCCCACACCTTTAACATTTGAAATGAACTATCAAATGGATAATTGACTATCGAATTTGAAATGAACTATCGAATTTGAAATGAACTATCAAATGGATTTCCATTTTATAGTTCATTTCAAATTCAATAGTTACTCGATATCCAAATAGGTGCACATTTTTTTTTTAATAGTTTCCTGTCCCCCAGGGCAGTACCCGGACCCCCATACACCTTTTATGGCCAATATCTTGCATATATGCCCTTTTGGATGGCACTTTAATTTTTGAACTTTTGAGCCCCATAGACTTGCATTGCGTTCGAATTTGAACTTTTTCGGATGTTCGAGTTCGAACTGATGACGGGAGTGTTTGGCCCATCACTACCAGAGACCTTGAGATGCTGAACATTCACCCAGAGATCCTGAGAGACCGAAACATTCACCCAGAGGATGTAAACAAAATGTAACGTATTTATTTATTTATTTATAAAAGGATTTTACCAGGAAGGATACATTGAGATTTCTCTCGTTTTCAAGTATGTCCTGGGTTCGAGAACATTGAGTGGTTACAGAAATACAAAAAAAAATAGTAAAATGCAAGATATTAACACAAGACCAAATATACAGATTAACAGAAAAATAAATATGGAGCAAATAAAGTCATTATGTTACATGTTTACAGGTGCATTTCGTATTGAGGTATGTTAATAGGGAAGGCTTAAGGGACTTTAGACTGGGGGAAGATTTGATGGCGTCTGGGAGGTTATTCCATATTTGCGGTGCTCTGTAGGAAAATGAGGATCGAGCCATTTTCTTTTTGTATTGCGGTATTGCAAGTAAGGTGCTGGTCCTGGATCTGAGGTTATAGGATGAGGGAACTGCCGGGGGAAGCAGCATATTCAGATAGGGTGGTAGCTTCCCAGAAAAGCTCTTAAACACCAGGTTGGAAAGGTGAAGGGTGCGTCTAGAGTCCAGTGATGGCCAGTTTAGTTCTTTTAACATGTCACAATGGTGTGTCATGTAGTTGCATTGTAGCACAAAGCGACAGAATGAGTTATACAATGTAGTAAGTTTCTGGAGGTGTGTTTGCGGCGCAGCTGCATACACTACATCTCCATATTCAATGGCTGGCATAAGCATTTGTTGTACAATCTGCTTTCTTACCGCGGGGCTCAGGCAGGATTTGTTTCTGTACAGGGCACCTAGTTTGGGGTAGAGTTTAGATGAGAGTTTTTCGATGTGGGGGCCAAAAGATAGATTTGGGTCTAACCACATACCTAGGTATTTGAGAGAAGTGACTGTGGTCAGCGTGCCATTTGATTTTGTCCCAACACATAGATGGGGTGTTTGCAATTTGTGTAGTTTAGGTGCAGTTCCAAAGAGCATTGTAACAGTTTTGTCAGTATTTAGAAAAAGTTTGTTATTTGCGATCCACTTTTCTACCCCTGTGAATTGTTCTTGCAGCACTGCCTCCAGCTGTGGGAGATTTGGTTTGCTGGTATAGATTACAGTGTCATCTGCGTACATGTGTACAGTAGAAGCTTTGCAGACATTGGGCAGATCGTTTATGAATATTGTGAATAGCAGGGGGCCAAGTATCGAGCCTTGGGGTACACCGCACGTGACTGGGAGGGGGAGGGAAGTGCTGTCAGAAATGGACACAAATTGAGACCTATCAGACATATATGATTGGAACCCGGGTAATGTACTATCACCAATACCAGAGTTCTTAAGTTTTTGTAATAGGATGCCATGGTCTACTGTGTCAAAAGCCTTGGCAAAATCAAGGAAGATGGCTCCAGTTAGATTTCCTTGTTCCATGCCAGCTTGGATATCATTACAAACTTTTAAAAGGGCAGTTGTAGTTGAATGGTTTGGACGAAAGCCTGATTGATCTGGGGTTAAATAGTTCTGATACTGATAATAATCACGTAATTGAGTGTAGACACATTTTTCCAGAATTTTTGACATTACAGGGAGCAGTGATATTTTCCGGTAGTTGGATACCAAAGTATTGTCTCCACTTTTATGGATAGGTACCACCCTTGCAGTCTTCCAGAGTTTGGGTATGTATCCAGTCGCCAGTGATTCATTAATCAGGGTTGCGACAGGTTTTGCAATTGCTGGTGCACTGATTTTCAGCAGCATTGCTGGGATTTGATCAGGTCCAGACTGGTATTTCATTTTTTGGTTACGGAGAAGTTTAGTGATGGCACTGACAGGCACTGGCCTAAAACTGAATTTCTCTGCATTACGGGGTCTTTGCACTGTTGGTGGGTCCTGACCTGCGTGCGGCCTTTCTGATTGCGTGTCATTTCCTAGCTTAGCAATCAGGGCGGTGGCGCATCCAACAAAATAGTTATTAAAAGCCTTTGCTACATCTAGGGGGTGTTTTACAGTTTGGTTGTTTACTTTTAAAGCAGCTGGTTGGGAGTGGCTGGGGGGTGCTTGTATGTTACTTATGATTTTCCAAAAATTTCTGGGGTTTGATATGTTATTGTTTAAATTTTCATTGAAGTATTGGGCTTTAGCCATTTTTGTTTCTTTTGTGCATTCATTCCGGCATTTTCGGTATTCACAGTGATCGTTCATGGATCCAGTACTCTTGAACTTTGACCACAATGAGTCTCTAAACTGGTACATATGGGTGAGGTCAGCTGTAACCCAGGGGAGATGGGCCCCTTTTACTCGCACTTTGCGCAGTGGGGTATGGGTGTTCCAGACTTTCAGGAGCTCGGCTTGAAAGTATTCAATTGCACAGTCCAGGTCTGGGATTAGGTTTAGTCTGTACCATGGGAGCTGTTTGAGATCATTTAGGAAGGATTCAAGATTAAATTTCTTGAAAGACCTGGTGATTATTACCTTTGGTGGACACTAGGCAGTGATCACTGAAACTGTTAGCGAGAACGCCTGCCTCCTGTATTCGATCAGGACATGAGGAGAGAATCCAGTCCAGCAAGGTGTGGTTAGGGCTTTTCATATTATTGCGAGTGGGGCAGGAGATTAATTGTGTTAGCTGCAAAGCCTTAAACAGTGAGCAGTGTTTATTGTTTTTAGGATTCAGCCAATCAACATTAAAGTCGCCGAGGACCAGCAGTTCGCTTTTATGGTTTTGAGCGACTAATTTACTAAGAATTTGGGTTATGTCAGAAAGGGATTGCACTGGGGAACTTGGTGGGCGGTAGAATCCAGCAACAATAATTGTTTTACTGAATGGGATCTCAATAGTACCAGAAAGGAAATCAAATGTGGCCGGGGAGCTAGGATTCTGCAATGGGGTGAACTTTATGGAGTTGTCAACATAGATAACAATTCCCCCTCCTCTCTTAGCTCTGTCCTTTCTAGAGCATGAATACCCTTGTATTGCTATGGCAGAGTCTGGCACTTTAGGGGTTAACCATGATTCTGTCAGCACAATAACTTTAGGTTTGTAATAGAAGCACCAAGCTTTAAGCTCATCCAGTTTAGGGAGTAAACTGCGGATGTTGCAATGCACAAAGGAGAGGCCTTTTTTAGTGGGAGATTAAATATGGTGTCAGCTATTGGACCAGGGTTGGATTCAACATCATTTGCAAGTGCAAGCAGCAGAATAAAAAGGAATTTGACAGGTTTTTCTTTTTGGAAAATAGTGATTGAAAGGTTTAAAAGCTCTGTTGTGTGGGAGTGGGAGGACTGGATTTTAACACTCTCCACCAGCACTCAGCTGATAAGTTAACCACTTCAATGCTAAGGACGGCTCAGCGCGTCTCAGCATTACCGCTGGTGTGCTGAGGACGCGCTGAGCGCGTCCTCACATTGGGGTCAGCGTTCGCCGGGTTCCGGCGATCGCTGGCCCTCCGGTGCGGGCTGACATCCTGGATGTCAGCCCGGCATCCGGACCAGCAGCCGCCATTATTAGGTGTCATCGCGGGGGCGCGATGACACCTAATTCAGGCGCCCCCCCCGCATGTGCAGAGGAGGCGCCTGAAAGGGAGGGGGGGAGGTCCTTCGGACCTCTCTCCCTCCCGATCGGCAGCGCACAGGGGGTTAACCCAGGCATCATTTGGAAGGGCACAGCCTGCCCTTCCAAATGATGCCTGGCATTAACCCCTGGGGAGCTGGATCGCAAATCGGCGCTGAAAAGCGCCGATTCGCGATCCTTCCCGGGAGCTGGCCGACATCTTGGATGTCGGCCAAGCTTCCGGGAACTCCCCCAGAGGACTGGCGTCATCGTGCGTAGCACGATGACGCCAGTCCTACAGTTAACCCCTAACTGCCACCAAGTGTGGAGATAGGGAGTTCCAATGAACTCCCTATCTCCCGATCCGTGGCAGCTAGGGGTTCAATTTTGATATCGTTGGATCGGCCAGAGCATGGCCGTTCAACGATACCAAACATGAAAGTTAAAAATGTTGTAAAAAAAAAAAAAAAAAAAAAAAAAAAAAAAAAAAAAAAAATAAACACTTTTTTTTCTTTTTTTTGGGTTTGTTAATGCAGCAATATTGTTCCCATTTCAATTATAATGGGAACAATGATGCTGCACTAACGATTTTTGTATGCGGTGCGTTTGTTAAAAATAGTGTCATTTTCCCCAAAAAAAAATGTAACGAGACCCCATCTCTAATTTTTTTAACAAGCGCACCCCATACAAAATATAACCGCAATTGCTCGCATGTTAAAATGTGGAAAAAAACACTTTACACGTTGTAAATTATTGAAAATACATATTTTATTGCATTTTTTGTTATAATATACAGACATGACATAACGTATACATATAATAATGACATATTATGAATCTACCGAGTCTGACGGAAAGAACGATATATAATATGTCGGTGTCATATACTAAAATAAGCCTTCAAAACACGTTTAAACATGATGCGCAAAACAGGTAAAAAATGACCTCAGCACAGGGGCGGGAAAAGCCTCAGCAGCGAAAGGGTTAAAGGAGCTGAGCAAGCTATGGTGTATCTGGGTTTCTTTTCCAGCTTGCTGTAATTTGTAGGGTGTATAGGGAGGGTAGATTTAGAGAGAAGGGAGATGGTGGAAAGAAGCAGGAAGAGGGGGAAGAGAGGGATAAACATTTCTAGAGAAAGGTGGTGTGGGAGAAGGGGAGGGAAAAAAGGAAAGGTAGAAGACAGGCAGGGAATTGATAAGGAAAGCAGAAGATAGAAGGGAGTGCTTGTATGTTACTTATGATTTTCCAAAAATTTCTGGGGTTTGATATATTATTGTTTAAATTTTCATTGAAGTATTGGGCTTTAGCCATTTTTGTTTCTTTTGTGCATTGATTCCGGCATTTTCGGTATTCACAGTGATCGTTCATGGATCCAGTACTCTTGAACTTTGACCACAGGGAGTCTCTAAGCTGGTACATATGGGTGAGGTCAGCTGTAACCCAGGGGAGATGGGCCCCTTTTACTCGCACTTTGCGCAGTGGGGTATGGGTGTTCCAGACTTTCAGGAGCTCGGCTTGAAAGTATTCAATTGCACAGTCCAGGTATCTGGTGAGCGCAATTCAATATGCTTTGGAGTTCGGATGTCTCATACAGGGCTGTATCACATCATATGGTTTTTATAAAAAAGAAGCAAATACAGAAGATCATTGTGCAACACTGCAATGTATATTTATAGGTGATATACTGTATATTAATTTCACTCACAAATATAGAGCCCTAACACTGGCTCAGAGTGGAACTTTGCCTTTGGGTGATTTTTCTTCCTCCTTGTTAACAGGTGACCCACACCTTGAGTATGAGATGTTCTTCAAAACCCTGTATTAGGTGAGAGCATGGAGGAACAAAATAGAGAAATACATGCTTTCCTAGTGTGAATCTTTCTGGAAAATAGGTGCAAATCTTTTTTCTGCTGATTGGAAACTTACATGAGTTGGAGCTTCCAAAGCTCAGGTAGAAGTGCCTATGGATTTTTTATGGAAGAAAAATCCAAAAGAAAAAACAATCTGGAACCGGAAGATGATCTTTAAACGGTTTAATATAAAAGAATATTAAAAACAAACCAATTATTATGGCCCCAGGACGCGTTTCGCTGCTGTAAAGCAGCTTCCTCAGCTGGTCTCAACAAATATCCACAATATGAGGGTATATATACCCTTCTATTAATGAACAAATTGTCCCCACATGATTTCAATCGGTTCCAGAAATCTTCCGCCAGTGTGCGTCGCCATCTTGCGCATGCGCCACACCGTTTTCCGCGTTCCATGCTGGTTTAGGATGTTTCTTCAAAGCGCGGCCATTTTGCGCATGCGCTGTCCCAAATTCATGTTTTGTAGTCGGTATCTGTCCTCAATAACTCCCCGCCATGGCAGTCAGGTGCATCTTCAGCGCTGGAACGGAGGGCTACAGTCTCCAACACAAAACTCTCATATGGCACAAAACAAAACGAAGAAAAGGGGGATGGTTTATTAGAGACACGCATAAAAAACTTTTTATGGATCGCTCCCCTATGCCATCTGTGTGTGCAGAATATAGACTTCCGCTGTTTCTACTTATAGTGGCTGCTATAACCCACTTTATATATCCCTCTATCTAGGAGAGAATATTATATATAGCATTATTCTTTGATTTTTAATAGTATCTATAAAAAGTGCATTCAATTTCAAACTTTTACCAACTATGTGTATGTAAAAATCAGCACAAACACCTAAGTTGCTAAAATACAAAAGCACATTTTAATTTATTGCGCTCTTTTGGGATATGAGCATACTATACATAGTATTGTATAAACTCCTAAGTGACTATTTACTTATGTCCTGTGTAGTGTGAATCATTAAAAAAGTGCTAATAGTGTTAAAGTGTGCTGTATATACAAATAAATTATTTTTACTCCCTGATTCCCTATTGAGGGAAAATTCTATCAACCAGACTAGATTCCTCAGTAGATTGCACACTAGACTCTGGTTGCAATCCCTCAACCTGTGTGTAGACGATATACAGTAATAGATGGGAATGATTGAGATGAATATCGAATATAGTAGTCTGTTTGTATGTGAGATTAATTAAGACACTAGATCATAAACTGAATCATTGTTCTATGAAAAATTGCACTAATATATAAAGTGGCAATTTAAGTGCATAATGTGTGTTAAGGTATCATTTACATTTTGCTTATATTGCACTAATGTGTAAAGTGCTGAATTGGCCATTAAAGTGCATTATGTGTGCTAAGGTATCGTTTACGTTTAGTTTATATTAGCTGGACAAGGTGCTAAAGTGTTATGTGACCTATACTTAGGACTGATGTTTTCCTGGTCCAAGTACATTTCATCTCTACCAAGTGTAGGTGAAATCTTAGGATATGAATATATATGTGCATATTTTAAACTTTCAACAAAGATCCCTTAGGATTAAATGGTATAAAAGTGGTTTTTTTTTATAACACTAAGTTAAAACACTCCGTCAAATCATCTAGACAGATTTGGGGTCTATATTGACCTCCAAAGATTTAAACGGAAAATGAGTCTCAAGAAATTTTTCCTGGGACATTCTTTGGAACAAGTCACCAAATCCAACCAGGGATCCAATGTCCATACGAACTTAAGAACCAATATCCAAATTCTTCCCTCGTCATGTCATTTCCGATGAAATCAAAGTATTCGAGAGTCTTGTAATGAAAGACATAGAAGCAATGTCCACTAGGGAAAAAAATCCCAATTTGAGCAAGGAAGAAAAGAAAGCATTGAGAGATCTTGAGAATGACCGTACAATTATAATCAAACTGGCGGATAAAGGGGGGGGACTGTTATCCTTTCTAGGAAGGCATATGAGGAAGAGGTACATCGCATCCTCAATGACGACACTACGTATAAGAGACTGAAATCAGATCCCATAAAAGATATAAGGACGAACCTCAATACTTTATTACAAAACGGAAGAGATATGAAAGTCTTATCCCAACAGGAATATGATTATATACTTTTGGAATTTACCAAAACTTCTCATTTCTACATTCTACCAAAAATTCATAAAAGCGTAACTAATCCTCCTGGTAGACCGATAGTTGCGGGTATAGAGTCTGTAGCGCTGTTAAAGATCGTGTTTGCTGCATTTACTTGTTATGGCCACCAGAGGGAGACAGAGGCATTATGGACTATGCTGGACATAAACGGAACCACAAATTCCATCATGCTTTGCGGGAGTACAGGAAGTGGGTGGGACAAAAAGGAAGGACATCAGCAGCCTCATGCGGAGGAGAGACAGAGTGAGCCGAGCGGCGAAAGGTGGAGGACGCATGTGAGACTGCCAGGGATCATGACCAGGCTGGAGTGCAGGTGCTGCCTCGCGGGTGCTGGAGATCAGGACGGTGACCTTGCAGAGACCTACCTACACACCGCTGAGAGGTCTGAGTAGGAATTTAGTTCCGGCTGGACCCCGAGTTAGGAGACCGCGATGATCCATTGGGAGTGCAGGTGGTAGGCCGTAGTTTTGCAGTGTGGAGATCGGACAAGCAACGGAGCGGGTCCGGTGGCACAGAGTCTAAGTGCACAAGCGGAGAGACATCCTTGATCGGGCGCTGAACAGATTGTCTAACGGATGGGTGAGAGGCCTTCCAGGCCGCAGTTCCAAGTATAAGAAACACACGCTGCATTATTGTTTAAATATACAGGGCCCCAACGTGACTAGTCAAAGATTTGTTTGTTTCATTCACTGGCCAGTTGAATACAGTACCCGGGTACCCGAGGCAATACACATACACCTTTTTGAGACATTACATTCACGGGACTTACACTCCAGAACTGAAGGGGTTAATCTTTTCTTTTGCCGCCGCGTGTTTTTCCGCATTACGAAATTCTGTCGTTCAAATACAGTATCTACATTATATATGCTTCTATATTGGGATCAGTAAAGAATATAATCTATAAAAATCCACAACAGTGCTGGTGTATATTTATTCCCTAGCACGGTGAGCCTAACCCGAGGTTAATTCAATGGCTCCTCTGGGAGTGAGCGCTACAAGTCCATCACAAGCCATCTTTCTGAATATGTTGACACCATACTTCAACCTATTGTAAAGGAAACACCTTCTTACCTCAAAGACACTCTGAGTATATTACAGACATTAAAAGAATTTAAGTGGGAAGAAAAAGATATAACGGTAACATGCGATGTGAACGCTCTTTATAGCAGTATACCACATCAAAATGGCCTCAGTATCGTACAAAATGAGATAGAGAAATCCAAAAAAATTTATGTGAACCAAATACAGCTGATAGTTGAGAGTATGGATTTCATTCTAAAAAATAATTACTTTGTGTTTGACGAAGCCTATTATATCCAGAAGAGAGGCTCCGCAATGGGAACAAAGTTTGCGCCCAGCTATGCGAACCTATATATGGCAGGCTGGGAGACCCAGTTTGTCTATGGTTCGCATAGCTGGGCGCAAAAAAATATTAAAGTCTATAAACTCTTTATAGACAATATATTCTTTGTTTGGCGAGGAGATGAAGAAGATCTCATATCCTTTCTTGATAGTTTAGATTGTCCAGATTGGGGTATAAAATTAGAAAAAAATGGAATAGGGATAGGATCACGTTTCTCGATCTAGATATCTATAGAGAAGGCAACGAGATGCGGACAAAGACATTCTTCAAAGAGGTGGACACTAATACTTATATAGTCATCGCAAGTTGTCATAACCCGATATGGCTAAAGGGTGTTCCAAAGGGACAATTCACCAGATTAAGAAGAAACTGTTCAGAAATCTCGACCTTTAAACAACAAGCAGCTTCCCTCAAAGGGCAATTCATGGAAAAAGGATACAACGAAAAGGAATTAGACCTCACGATTACCAAATTAGAGAATGAGGACAGAGACACTCTGCTAAAATATAAACCGAAAAATTCAAACAGGAAAGATGAGATCACTTTCATTTGTGACTATAATGGGAAAGCTAAGAATATTGAAAAAATATTCAACAAGCATTGGCATGTTTTATGCCATGATAAAGAACTAACGGACCTTATAGGAAAGAAACCGAAGATAATCTTTAGAGGAACAAAGAATTTAAAAAATAATTTAGTACATGGAAAAACAAGAAAGAATCCTATCAAGCAAAGGAATAGTTTCAATTTAAAACATGGATTTTATAGCTGTGGACAATGCCTTGCTTGCAGATCTACAGGCACAAAGAAAAAATTCCATGGCGAATAATACAATCAAAAATATCATCAGACAGTGAATATAAAAAAATGTATTAAATTGCTATTCAAAGAACGTTCTATATTTGCTGGAGTGCCCTTGTGGCCTCCAATACGTAGGTCGCACCAAGAGAACTCTGAACGTAAGAATCTCAGAACATGTGAGAGACGTGAAGAATCTATACGAGAAACACTCTGTGTCCTCACATTTTAAATTGAAACATAATGGTTCCCCTGTGGGTTTGAAATTTATGGCATAAAACAAATTTTTAAAAATGATATAGGGGAGGATATAATAAAAAGATTGGGGCAGGAGGAGATGAGGCTAATTTTTGAATTAGGCACTATGACACCGGGTGGCCTTAATAATGATTTTGAAATCACTCATTTCCTGTAGGGTCATCTCAGCTATGCCATTTGTGGGTACTATCTTGAATTTTCACTGTTAAATAAGCTAAATAAGGATCACTACAGCATATGTACATTTAACTTAGTGTTATAAAAAAAAACACTTTTATACCATTTAATCCTAAGGGATCTTTGTTGAAAGTTTAATATATGCACATATATATTCATATCCTAAGATTTCACCTACACTTGGTAGAGATGAAATGTACTTGGACCAGGAAAACATCAGTCCTAAGTACATCAGTCCGACGCACACCGGCAGAAGATTTCTGGAACCAATTGAAATCATGTGGGGACAATTTGTTCATTAATAGAAGGGTATATATACCCTCATATTGTGGATATTTGTTGAGACCAGCTGAGGAAGCTGCTTTACAGCAGCGAAACGCGTTCTGGGGCCATAATAATTGGTTTGTTTTTAATATTCTTTTATATTAAACCTTTTAAAGATCATCTTCCGGTTCCAGATTGTTTTTTCTTTTGGATTTTTCTTCCATAAAAAATCCATGGGCACTTCTACCTGAGCTTTGGAAGCTCCAACTCATGTAAGTTTCCAATCAGCAGAAAAAAGATTTGCACCTATTTTCCAGAAAGATTCACACTAGGAAAGCATGTATTTCTCTATTTTGTTCCTCCATGCTCTCACCAAATACGGGGTTTTGAAGAACATCTCATACTCAAGGGGGGGGGGTCACCTGTTAACAAGGAGGAAAAAAATCACCCAAAGGCAAAGTTCCACTCTGAGCCAGTGTTAGGGCTCTATATTTGTGAGTGAAATTAATATACAGTATATCACCTATAAATATACATTGCAGTGTTGCACAATGATCTTCTGTATTTGCTTCTTTTTTATAAAAAAACATATGATGTGATACAGCCCTGTATGAGACATCCGAACTCCAGAGCATATCGAATTGCGCTCACCAGATACATTACATTTTGTTTACATTCTATGGTGTGGGGGAAACCACTATTTGCTGGTGTAGCATTGAAGTTGGGGTGACCACGGCGTGTTGCGTGGCGCTTACCAGTTGCTTCACGATTCACCCAAAGGCCTTGAGAGTCCGAACATTCACCCAGAGACCAAGAACATTCACCCAGAGACCCTGAGAGACCGAACATTCACCCAGAGACCCAGAACATTTACCCAGAGACTCTGAGACTCTGAACATTCACCCAGAGATGCTGAACATTTACTCAAAGACACTGAGACTCTGAACATTCAGCCACAGACCCTGAGACACTGAACATTCACTTAGAGACCCTGGGAGTCCAAACATTCACCCAGAGACCCTGAACATTCACCCAGAGACCCTGAACATTTACCCAGAGACCCTGAACATTCACCCAGAGATGCTGAACATTTACCCAGAGACACTGAGACTCAGAACAATGAGCCAGGGACCCTGAGACACTGAACATTCACCTAGAGACCCTGAGAGACCGAACATTCACCCAGAGACCCTGAGAGTCTGAACATTCACCCAGAGACCCGGAACATTTACCCACAGACCCTGAGACGCTGAACAGTCACCCAGATGTGTTGAACATTTACCCAAAGAAACTGAGACTCTGAACATTCAGCCAGGGACCCTGAGACACTGAACATTCACCTACAGACCCAGGGACCCTGAACATTCACCCAGAGACCCTGAGACTCTGAACATTCAGCCACGGACCCTTAGACACTGAACATTCACCCTTAGACCCTGAGACCCGGAACATTCACCCTGAGACACCGAACATTCACCTAGAGACCCTGAGATGCTGAACATTCACCCAGAGACTGAGAGTCCGAACATTCACCCAGAGACCCTGAGAGACCAAACATTCACCCAGAGACCTGGAACATTTACCCACAGACCCTGAGACGCTGAACAGTCACCCAGATATGCTGAACATTTACCCAGAGTCACTGAGACTCTGAACATTCAGCCAGGGACCCTGAGACACTGATCATTCACCTAGAGACCTTGAGACGCTGAACATTCACCTACAGACTCAGGGACCCTGAACATTCACCCAGAAATCCTGAACATTCACCCTGAGACTCTGAACATTCAGCCACGGACCCTGAGACACTGAACATTCACTTAGAGGCCCTGAGATGCTGAACATTCACCCAGAGACCCTGAGAGTCCGAACATTCTCCCAGAGACCCTGAGAGTCCGAACATTCACCCAGAGACCCTGAGAGACCAAACATTCACCCAGAAACCCTGAGAGTCCGAACATTCAACCAGAGACCCTGAGAGACCGAGCATTCACCCCGAGAGACCCTGAGAGACCAAACATTCACCCTGAGACACTGAACATTCACCTAGAGACCCGGAACAATCACCCTGAGACACTGAACATTCACCTAGAGACCCTGAGATGCTGAACATTTATCCAGGGACCCTGAGAAACTGAACATTCACTTAGAGACCCTGGGACTTGGAACATTCACCCAGGGACCCTGAGACCAGGAACATTCACCCAGAGATCCTGAGACTCTTAACATTCACCCACAGACCCTGAACATTTATCCAGAGACCCTGAACATATACCCAGAGACCCTGAGAGTCCGAACATTCACCCAGAGACCCTGAGAGACCAAACATTCACCCAGAGACCCTGAGAGACCGAACATTCACCCCAAGACCCAGAACATTTACCCAGAGACACTGAGACTCTGCACATTCACCTATAGACCCAGGGACCCTGAACATTCACCCAGAGACCCTGAACATTCACCCAGAGTCTCTGAGACTCTGAACATTCAGCCACGGACCATGAGACACTGAACATTGACCTAGAGACCCTGAGATGCTGAACATTCACTTAGAGACCCGGAACAATCACCCTGAGACACTGAACATTGACCTAGAGACCCTGAGATGCTGAACTTTCATCCAGGGACCCTGAGACACTGAACATTCACTTAGAGACCCTGGGACTTGGAACATTCACCCAGGGACCCTAAGACCCGGAACATTCACCCTGAGACTCTGAACATTCACCCAGAGACCCTGAGAGTCCGAACATTCACCCAGAGACCCTGAGAGTCCAAACATTCACCCAGAGACCCTGAGAGTCCGAACATTCACCCAGAGACCCTGAGAGACCGAACATTCATCCAGAGACCCTGAGAGACCAAAAATTCACCCAGAGACCCTGAGACTCTGAACATTCACCCAGAGACCCTGAGACTCTGAACATTCACCCACAGACCCTGAACATTTACCCAGAGACCCTGAACATTCACCCAGAGATGCTGAACATTTACCCAGAGACACTGAGACTCTGAACATTCACCTACAGACCCAGGGACCTTGAACATTCACCCAGAGACCCTGAGACTCTGAAAATTCAGCCACGGACCCTGAGACACTGAACATTCACCTAGAGACCCTGAGATGCTGAACATTCACTTAGAGACCCGGAACATTCACCCTGAGACTCTGAACATTCACCTAGAGACCCTGAACATTAACCCAGGGACCCTGAGACACTGAACATTCACTTAGAAATCCTGGGACTTGGAACATTCAGCCACGGACCCTGAGACCCGGAACATTCAACCTGAGACACTGAACATTCACCTAGAGACCCTGAGATGCTGAACATTCACCCACAGACTCTGAGACACTGAACATTCACCCAGAGACCCTGAGAGTCCGAACATTCACCTAGAGACCCTGAGAGACCGAACATTCACCCAGAGACCCTGAGAGACCGAACATTCACCCAGAGACCCTGATAGACCGAACATTCACCCAGAGACCCTGAGAGACCGAACATTCACCCAGAGACCCTGAGAGACCAAACATTCACCCCGAGACCCAGAACATTTACCCAGAGACCCTGAGACTCTGAACATTCACCCACAGACTCTGAGACTCTGAACATTCACACAGGGACCCTGAACATTTACCCAGAGACCCTGAACATTCACCCAGAGATTCTGAACATTCATCCAGGGACCCTGAGACACTGAACATTCACTTAGAAACCCTGGGACTTGGAACATTCACCCAGGGACCCTGAGACCCGGAACATTCACCCTGAGACTCTGAACATTCACCCAGAGACCCTGAGAGTCCGAACATTCACCCAGAGACCCTGAGAGTCCGAACATTCACCCAGAGACCCTGAGAGTCTGAACATTCACCCAGAGACCCTGAGAGACCGAACATTCACCCAGAGTCCCTGAGAGACCGAAAATTCACCCAGAGACTATGAGACTCTGAACATTCCCCCACAGACCCTGAACATTTACCCAGAGACCCTGAACATTCACCCAGAGATGCTGAACATTTACCCAGAGACACTGAGACTCTGAACAGTCACCTACAGACCTAGGGACCTTGAACATTCACCCAGAGACCCTGAGACTCTGAAAATTCAGCCACGGACCCTTAGACACTGAACATTCACCTAGAGACCCTGAGATGCTGAACATTCACTTAGAGACCCGGAACATTCACCCTGAGACACTGAACATTCACCTAGAGACCCTGATACACTGAACATTCACTTAGAGACCCTGAGATGCTGAACATTCACCCAGGGACTCTGAGACACTGAACATTCACTTAGAGACCCGGAACATTCTCCCTGAGACTCTGAACATTCACCTAGAGACCCTGGGACTTGGAACATTCAGCCACGGACCCTGAGACCCGGAACATTCACCCTGAGACACTGAACATTCACCTAGAGACCCTGAGATGCTGAACATTCACCCACAGACTCTGAGACACTGAACATTTACCCAGGGACCCTGAGACACTGAACTTTCACTTAGAGACCCTGAGATGCTGAACATTCACCCAGGGACCCCGAGACACTGAACATACACTTAGAGACCCTGGGACTTGGAACATTCACCCAGGGACCCTGAGACCCGGGACATTCACCCTGAGACTCTGAACATTCACCTAGAGACCCTGAACATTCACCCAGGGACCCTGAGACACTGAACATTCACTTAGAAATCCTGGGACTTGGAACATTCAGCCGCGGACCCTGAGACCCGGAACATTCACCCTGAGACACTGAACATTCACCTAGAGACCCTGAGACACTGAACATTCACTTAGAGACCCTGAGATGCTGAACATTCACCCAGGGACTCTGAGACACTGAACATTCACTTAGAGACCCGGAACATTCTCCCTGAGACTCTGAACATTCACCTAGAGAACCTGAACATTCACCAAGGGACCCTGAGACACTGAACACTCACTTAGAGACCCTGGGACTTGGAACATTCAGCCACGGACCCTGAGACCCGGAACATTCACCCTGAGACACTGAACATTCACCTAGAGACCCTGAGATGCTGAACATTCACCCACAGACTCTGAGACACTGAACATTTACCCAGGGACCCTGAGACACTGAACTTTCACTTAGAGACCCTGAGATGCTGAACATTCACCCAGGGACCCCGAGACACTGAACATACACTTAGAGACCCTGGGACTTGGAACATTCACCCAGGGACCCTGAGAACCGGGACATTCACCCTGAGACTCTGAACATTCACCTACAGACCCAGGGACCCTGTACATTCACCCAGAGACCCTGAACATATACCCAGAGACCCTGAGAGTCCGAACATTCACCTAGAGACCCTGAGAGACCGAACATTCACCCAGAGACCCTGAGAGACCGAACATTCACCCCGAGACCCAGAACATTTACCCAGAGACCCTGAGACTCTGAACATTCACCCATAGACTCTGAGACTCTGAACATTCACCCAGGGACCCTGAACATTTACCCAGAGACCCTGAACATTCACCCAGAGATGCTGAACATTTACCCAGAGACACTGAGACTCTGCACATTCACCTATAGACCCAGGGACCCTGAACATTCACCCAGAGGCCCTGAACATTGAACATTCAGCCACGGACCCTCAGATGCTGAACATTCACCTAGAGACCCTGAGACACTGAACATTCACTTAGAGACCCGGAACATTCACTATGGGACACTGAACATTCACCTAGAGACCCTGAGATGCTGAACATTCACCCAGGGACCCGGAGACACTGAACATTCACTTAGAGACCCTGGGACTTGGAACATTCACCCTGAGACACTGAACATTCACCTAGAGACCCTGAGATGCTGAACATTCACCCACAGACCCTGAGACACTGAACATTCACCCAGGGAACCTGAGCAGTCACCCAGGGACCCTGAGACACTATACATTTCCCCACAGCCCCTGAGACCCAGAACATTCACCCTGAGACACTGAACATTCACCTAGAGACCCTGAGATGCTGAACCTTCACCCACAGACCTTGAGACACTGACCATTCACCCACAGACCCTGAGACACTAAACATTTCCCCACAGACCCTGAGACCCAGAACATTCACCCTGAGACCCTGAACATTCACCCAAAGAGCTGAGATTCTGAATAGACTTGTGCACAGCATTTTTTTTTTTCGGAATCTTTTGTCTCTTTTTTTTTTGTTTTGGGTGATTTCGGGCCATTTAAAAAAAAAAAATATTAATTTGGGGTTGTTTGATAATTCGAAATAATGGATCGTCCGATATCGTTTCCGGATCCAATCCGATCCGATTTATCAGATTGAATCGGATTCATTATCATCATTATTGAAATGCTGTTGGCAAAAAAACAATTGAATGAAAAACTTTAAGAAAAGTTACATAGGCTGAAAAAAGACATGTGTCCTTCAGGTTCAGCCTTTTACACATCACCTACTGCTGTTCCAAAAGAAGGCAAAAAACCTAGTCTGAAGCGCTCACCAATATGCACCAATATGAAACAATTCCTTCTTGCCCCCAGATGGCGTCCGATTTTTCCTTGTATCAATAAGTTTATACTCACATATTAAATATTATAGTCTTTAATATTATGTTTAGGAAACCTAAAATTTCAACCAGAAAAATCCTGAAAAATTAAAAAAAAATCCTAAAACGTAGCAAAATGGCTTATTGTTCCAAGTGAAAAAATGAACGGTTTAAGAAATTTAATAAAAATGCAAATATTTTACATTGAAACCTGTAGGCAAAAAAAGCCTTGTTTCTTTAAAAAAGTTAGGAAGCCTAAAATTTCACCCAAAAAAACCCTAAAAAAAAACCAAACAAAAAGAAGCAAAAAGGCTTATTGCTACAAGTGAAAAAAAAAAGGTTTAAGAAAGTTGCAATGTTAAAGATATATCCTTGTTTTCTATTACTTTTAAATCATTTTGATCCTTTTTTTTCCACTTTGTCACTTTCATTCTGTTTTTTTTGCAACATTTTCTTTCGGTTTCGGGTTACAGTTTTGTCATCTCGATCATTCTCAATCCATTTGTTATCATTTCAGATAATTTTCAAATCAACTTTGAATTGTAATTTCAGCTGATCCGTAATATTGGACGGACGATATTACATCTTTCGGAAATGAAACAAAATAATGAAAATACAAATTTCAGCTGAAAATTATATTTTGGACAATTTTGGTGCTGCCAAAGTGGGCCAAACTGCACCATATTTCATTGTCAATTGGCCTGTTGTGCTTAACCTTTTGGATACAGGGAAATACAGTGCATTTCGACAAGCATCGGTGGCAGCAAAATTGTCCCATATAGAACTATTGAAATGAATGATTCCTATATACAGTTTTCCGAAGTTCACCGCAGTGTACAATATTTTGCTGTCAATTGGCCTGTGGTGCTTAATCCAGTAGAATCAGCACTGCACAGGTTAATTGACATGGGAATACTGTATACCGGTCTGAAACATCAAACCAAAAAGATTTTATGATAAATCGATTCGTCAGATACTGTTTTGTTTCAGATGCCGTCGTTTCGGAAGCAAGTCGATATGTAATTTTGAAAGTACTTCTGAAGTACGACTTGGAACTTCTAACAAATTGAGATTCGTACCGAAACTAATGCACACCTCTAGTTAGTATTGTCTTGTGCTGTGTGTGTGTCCTAGACATGTGCATTTCAAATCGTCAAAATTTCGTTTTCGGCTGAGATTTGCATTTTTGTTATTTTTTTTGTGCTCCGATAATCTGTCAGGCCCGAGCCAGGAGGGAGCCATGGCAGGACCTTTTTTGTTTATTTAACCAAGCGCTGGAGGTGAGCAAAACAGGCAGACACAGGAAGCTGTATACATTAATAAGCGTATTCAAAAAGGTAGGTTCACAGCTAGGGATGAGCTGTTCGGTTCGGAGTTCGCACCGAACATCGCCCATTCGCATGTTCGTGAACTACGAACATTTTCGCGTGTTCGCCCACAATGCACTTTTCCACTGGCCTGAAGCTTGTAATTGGCTACAGCCTTGCACCTGACCACAGGTCAGGTGCAAGACAGGTTCAAACTATGCCAATCACGGCTCAGAGTGCTGATTGGGCAAATTTTGACCAATCATGGGCTCAGAGCTAAATCCCGCAGCACAATATATAAGGTTTCACACAGCGCTTCAGTACACGTTTGAGAGGAGATTTGAGAGGAGATTGTTGTTGTGTTAGTGTGTGTTCTCTCTGCCAGTCTGCCACCAGCTACTGGGGGGGTCTCATTTCTACAAAATATCTGGGACTTGTTCTAATCTGTGTGTTCTCACTGACACCCAGTATTTTGGGGGTCAGTAATTGCTACAAAATATTTGGGAATTGGGTGATCTGTGTCTTGTTACTGCCAGTGCCACCCAGTTATTTTGGGGTCAGTAATTTCTACAAAATATTTGGGAATTGAGGTGATCTGTGTCTTGTCACTGCCACGCAGTATTTTGGGGGTCAGTAATTTCTAAAAAATGTTTGGGAATTGAGGTGATCTGTGTCTTGTAATTGCCAGTGCCACGCAGTATTTTGGGGGTCAGTAATTGCTACAAAATATTTGGGAATTGTTCTAATCTGTGTCTTGTCACTGCCACCCATCAGGGGGTCTCACTGATTTATAGGAGGTTTCTGGGAATTGCAATCTGTCTTGCCACTGGGTGTCAGCTATCAGGATGTCTCACTGACTTATACCAGAGTTCTGGAAATGTTTAATCTTTATACCAGAGTTGAATCAGAGTTCTGTATATATTTAATCTATATATAAATCACCATGTCAGAAAGACCAAAAAGGACAGGCAGATGCTCCCAGACACAGATAAGAGGGCAAGCAGCCTCTGTGTCGGGAGGCTGTGCCTCTGGTCGTGGTGGATGTGGTGCATCCTCTGCAGGGGCACGCTTGTCGTTTCTAACTGGTGCTGGCCGTCTTAAGCAGCAGCAACATACAGAGAATTTTGTGGATTGGCTAACCAGGCCACCCTCATCCTCCGAGTCCTCTGCCAGCCAGGCTTGTAGTGCTTTACAGTCCACCTCAGCTGCCAAAGCATCTAATGCAGCCTCCATGTCCACAGCTACTCCTGCCGTAGCCTCACTATCACACACGGAGGAGTCAGTTGAATTGTTTGACTACAATGACAGTGACATGCTGCTTGAGGATGCGCAGCAAGTACAGTGCTCTGATTCAATCTCTGAGGTTGAGGAAGGGAGTATAATCAACCTACAGGAAGGGGTGCCAGTGATGACACACAAATAACTGGCACTCATGTTGCCCAGCAGCTGCAGCATACTGCCAAGTTGGCTCCAGTGATGAGGAGATAGTGACCTCTTCATTGTCATCACCCCCTGACTCCATCTGGATGCCTGATCGAACAGAGGAGTCAAGTGAGGAGGTGGAGGCACAACAAACACGAGGCACAACATCCTCTATGACCAACCATAGCACTAGCCAGTCCAAGGCATCAGATGTCAGAGCTGCTCAGGTGCAGAGCGCTGTTGTCTCAAAGCACACATTCAGGAACTCAGCTGTCTGGGAGTTCTTTAAGAAATGTGCAGCAGACCACACTGTTGCTATTTGTAATCTATGTCAGATGAGGCTCAAGCATGGAAAAGACACCGGACGCTTGGGTAACACGTGCTTGAGGCAGCATATGACCACCTGCCACGCATCCCGTTGGCGCAAAACTTTGCGTAGGTCCTCCTCCTCTGTCTTTACCCCCACTGTATGTCCTGCCATGTACGTTAATTATAATGCAGAGAGGTGCTTCCCAGCAGTGTGTGGATTCATATGATGCATTAATTATACCGCGCAGAGAGGCACTTCCCAGCAGTGTGTGGATTCATATACTGCATTAATTATACTATAAAGAGGAAAATATCTTAAGGCGCTGTGTAGTGTGTAGATTTGGTAGGTGTCTGGTTTTCACCATGCGTGTATGCTGCCAACTTAGGGGTGGTTGCAGAGCCTTAGTGCTGCTACAGGTTGAAGAATAAGAGAAAGTGTGGGTACCCCTTCATGCGGCGCTCCTCGCAAGTATACAGTTGTGTTCAAAATTATTCAACCCCCAATGCTGTAAAGGGTTTTAGGGAATTTAGTGTACATTTGTAATTGTATTCAGAATGAAATCCTACAAGGACTTTTTAAAGAACCATATACAACTAAAATGACATCAATTGGTTTTGTAATACAGTAGTAAATGTTTCTTTTGTGAATTCTTCATTGACACAATTATTCAACCCCTTAAAGACTACCACTCTGAAGAACAGAGGTTCATTCAAGTGTTTTCAATCAGGTATTGAAAACACCTGTGGATGTCACGGAGCAGCAATAAAGCATAATAAGCACCAATTAGGCAGCTTTAAAATGACTGTGATACTCAGCTCCTTCTAGACATTTACTGGTGTGGTTACAAACATGGTGAAGTCAAGAGAATGGTCCAGGAAGACAAGAGAAGAGGTGATTACTCTTCACAGGAAGGGCAATGGCTATAAGAAGATTGCAAAGATGTTAAACATACCAAGAGAGACCATAGGAAGCATCATTCGCAAATTCAAGGCAAAGGGCACTGTTGAAACGCTACCTGGTCGTGGCAGAAAGAAGATGCTGACTTCAACTGCTGTGCGCTACCTGAAGCGTAGAGTGGAGAAAAGTCCCCATGTGACTGCTGAGGAACTGAGAAAAGATTTGTCAGATGTGGGTACGGAAGTTTCAGCTCAGACAATACGGCGCACACTGCGTAATGAAGGCCTCCATGCCAGAACTCCCAGGCGCACCCCCTTGCTGTCTCCAAAGAATAAGAAGAGTCGACTGCAGTATGCCAAAAGTCATGTGGACAAACCACAGAAGTTTTGGGATAGTGTTCTGTGGACTGATGAAACAAAATTAGAACTGTTTGGGCCCATGGATCAATGCTATGTTTGGAGGAGGAAGAACAAGGCCTATGAAGAAAAGAACACCTTGCCTACTGTGAAGCATGGCGGGGGGTCAATCATGCTTTGGGGCTGTTTTGCTTCTGCAGGTACAGGGAAGCTTCAGCGTGTGCAAGGTACCATGAATTCTCTTCAGTACCAGGAGATATTGGATGACAATGTGATGCAGTCCGTCACAAACCTGAGGCTTGGGAGACGTTGGACCTTTCAACAGGACAATGATCCCAAGCATACCTCCAAGTCCACTAGAGCATGGTTGCAGATTAAAGGCTGGAACATTTTGAAGTGGGAATCGCAGTCACCTGACTTAAATCCGATTGAGAACCTCTGGTGGGACTTAAAGAAAGCAGTTGCAGTGCGCAAGCCTAAGAATGTGACTGAACTGGAGGCTTTTGCCCATGACGAATGGGCGAAGATACCCGTAGATGGCTGCAAGACACTTGTGTCAAGCTATGCTTCACGTTTAAAAGCTGTTATAACTGTAAAAGGATGTTGTACTAAGTACTAAGATTGAATGTCACTTGGGGGTTGAATAAAACTGATAATGATGTGAGCACAGAAAAGACATTTGTGCTTATTTCATTATAAATGTTATGTTACATTTGTCTGACCTACACGTGCCTCTTTGATTTAATTGTAAGCAAGATGACTGAATGATCAAAATCATTGTCAAACTGGCCAAAACACTCAATTTCAGTGGGGGTTGAATAATTTTGAACACAACTGTATCTATTAATGAAGCAATAAAGTCAAATATGCTCCTTAGTAGTTTTCAGGATCCTGATATCAGCATGAGCAAATAAACCGTATGGAATGTAATAAACAATCAATCCTTGTTACAAATTGATACAACACAATCCATTGTTATACAGATAGACTTCATATCTAGAACAGCCTGTCATGCTGGGCTAAAGACTTATTTGATGCAAATACGCCACCTAGTGTCTGAATGGTGGATTGACCTGATAGTATTAAGTTTAGTGCAAATCAGTCTTTTTAGATGAAGAAAAATATGTTCTCAAATAGTCAGCGTAATTTCTTTCATTCAAAGGTTGACAGCCTCCGCTCCTCCTGTCCCTTCAGTGTTCCTCCGAGAGAAAGAATGGGGGTTAGGGGTGCTTCCAGGTCTGTCAGATATTGTTATTAGAGAATGGAGATCAAAGCACTTACGTTAGAATTTCATGGCTGTGACTGAATCTTTTGCTGTGTTTCGATGTCCCTCCTAAGACCTGCTCCTTGGTGTCTCGTCCTTCAGGTTGCCTTATCCAGAAATAACTGCAAAGCTGCCCTTTAACGGTGCTTCTAGCTGCTGGTGGCATTTTTAAGGATGGCAACTGGATGCAGTGGGAGGTTTAGCAATTTATTCAATACAGCTTAACCTCAATATATCAAAAAAGTAATGATAAAATAACGTAAGAGCATAAAAGAAAGTATTAAAAAATATCAGGGTCGCAAAAAAGTCTGTAATAAAAAAGTCTGTAATAAAAATAGGCATAGGGGTCTCCAAGACGCGTTTCGCCAGCTCCCTGGGCAGCTTCATTAATTGAATCCAATTGAGCTGGCGAAATCAGACACTAGGTGGCGTATTTGCATCAAATACAGTCATGGCCAAAATTGTTGGCACCCCAGAAGTTTTTCCAGAAAATCAAGTATTTCTCACAGAAAAGTATTGCAGTAACACATGTTTTGCTATACACATGTTTATTCCCTTTGTGTGTATTGGAACAAAACAACAAAAGGGAGGAAAAAAGCAAATTGGACATAATGTCACACAAAACTCCAAAAATGGGCTGGACAAAATTCTTGGCACCCTTAAATTAATATTTGGTTGCACACCGTTTGGAAAAAATAACTGAAATCAGTCGCTTCCTATAACCATCAATAAGCTTCTTACACCTCTCACCTGGAATTTTGGACCACTCTTCCTTTGCAAACTGCTCTGGTCTCTCTTATTGGAACGGCGCCTTTTCCCAACAGCAATTTTAAGATCTCTCCACAGGCGTTCAATGGGATTTAGATCTGGACTCATTGCTGGCCACTTCAGAACTCTCCAGCGCTTTGTTGCCATCCATTTCTGGGTGCTTTTTGACGTATGTTTGGGGTTATTGTCCTGCTGGAAGACTCAAGATCTCGGATGCAAACCCAGCTTTCTGACACTGGGCTCTACAGTGCGACTCAAAATCCTTTGGTAATCCTCAGATTTCATGATGCCTTGCACACATTCAAGACACCCAGTGCCAGAGGCAGCAAAACAACCCCAAAACATCTTTGAACTTCCACCATATTTCACTGTAGGTACTGTGTTCTTTTCTTTGTAGGCCTCATTCCGTTTTTGGTAAACCATAGAATGATATGCTTTAACAAAAAGCTCTATCTTGGTCTCATCTGTCCACAAGACGTTTTCCCGGAAGGATTTTCAAGTACATTTTGGCAAACTGTAGTCTTGCTTTTTTATGTCTCTGTCAGCAGTGGAGTCCTCCTGGGTCTCCTTCCATAGCGTTTCATTTCATTTAAATGTCGACGGATATTTGCGCTGACAGTGATGCTCCCTGAGCCTGCAGGACAGCTTGAATTTCTTTGGAACTTGTTTGGGGCAGCTTATCCACCATCCGGACTATCCTGCGTTGCAACCTTTCATCAATTTTTCTCTTCCATCCACGCCCAGAGAGATTAGCTACAGTGCCATGGGTTGCAAACTTCTTGATAATGTTGTGCACTGTGGACAAAGGCAAATCTAGATCTCTGGAGATGGACTTGTAACCTTGAGATTGTTGATATTTTTCCACAATTTTAGTTCTCAAGTCCTCGGACAGTTCTCTTCTCCTCTTTCTGTTGTCCATGCTTAGTGTGGCACACACAGACACACAATGCAAAGACTAAGTGAACGTCTCTCCTTTTTATCTGCTTTCAGGTGTGATTTTTATATTGCCCACACCTGTTACTTGCCCCCAGGTGAGTTTACAGGAGCAACACATGCTTGAAACAATCTTATTTATCAACAATTTTGAAAGGGTGCCAAGAATTTTGGCAAGCCCATTTTTGGAGTTTTGTGTGACATTATGTCCAATTTGCTTTTTTTCACTCCCTTTTTTTGTTTTGTTCCAATACACACAAAGGGAACAAACATGTGTATAGCAAAACATGCGTTACTGCAATACTTTTCTGTGAGAAATACTTGATTTTCGGAAAAAATGTCTGGAGTCCCACCAATTTCGGCCAAGACTGTAAGTCTTTAGTCCAGCATGACAGGCTGTTCTAGATATGAAGTCTATCTGTATAACAATGGATTGTGTTGTATCAATTTGTAACAAGGATTGGTTGGTTATTACATTCCATACGGTTTATTTGCTCATGCTGAGATCAGGATCCTGAAAAACTACTAAGGAGCATATTTGACTTTATTGCTCCATTAATAGATATACTTGCGAGGAGCGCCACATGAAGGGGTACCCACACTTTCTCTTATTCATTAAATATACTGTTCAGAATGGTGCTTCCCAGCAGTGTGCGGATTCAAATGCTGCATTAATTATATTGCAGAGAGGTGCTTCCCAGCAGTGTGCGGATTCAAATGCTGCATTAATTATATTGCAGAGAGGTGCTTCCCAGCAGTGTGTGGATTCATATGCTGCATTAATTATAATGCAGAGAGGTGCTTCCCAGCAGTGTGTGGATTCATATGCTGCATTAATTATACTGCAGAGAGGTGCTTCCCAGCAGTTGTTGGATTCATATGCTGCATTAATTATACCGCAGAGAGGCGCTTCCCAGCAGTGTGTGGATTCATATGCTGCATTAATATATACCGCAGAGAGGAGCTTCCCAGCAGTGTGTGGATTCATATGCTGCATTAATTATACTGCAGAGAGGCGCTTCCCAGCAGTGTGTGGATTCATATGCTGCATTAATTATACTGCAGAGAGGCGCTTCCCAGCAGTGTGTGGATTCATATGCTGCATTAATTATACTGCAGAGAGGCGCTTCCAGCAGTGTGTGGATTCATATGATGCATTAATTATACTGCAGAGAGGCGCTTCCCAGCAGTGTGTGGATTCATATGCTGCATTAATTATACTGCAGAGAGGCGCTTCCCAGCAGTGTGTGGATTCATATGCTACATTAATTATACTGCAGAGAGGCGCTTCCCAGCAGTGTGTGGATTCATATGCTGCATTAATTATACTGCAGAGAGGCGCTCCCAGCAGTGTGTGGATTCATATGCTGCATTAATTATACTGCAGAGAGGCGCTTCCCAGCAGTGTGTGGATTCATATGCTGCATTAATTATACCGCAGAGAGGCGCTTCCCAGCAGTGTGTGGATTCATATGCTGCATTAATTGTACCGCAGAGAGGCGCTTCCCAGCAGTGTGTGGAGTCATATGCTGCATTAATTATACCGCAGAGAGGTGCTTCCCTGCAGTGTGTGGATTCATATGCTGCATTAATTATACTGCAGAGAGGCGCTTCCCAGCAGTGTGTGGATTCATATGCTGCATTAATAATACCGCAGAGAGGCGCTTTCCAGCAGTGTGTGGATTCATATGCTGCATTAATTATACTGCAGAGAGGCGCTTCCCAGCAGTGTGTGGATCCATATGCTGCATTAATTATACCGCAGAGAGGTGCTTCCCTGCAGTGTGTGGATTCATATGCTGCATTAATTATACTGCAGAGAGGCGCTTCCCAGCAGTGTGTGGATTCATATGCTGCATTAATTATACCGCAGAGAGGCGCTTTCCAGCAGTGTGTGGATCCATATGCTGCATTAATTATACCGCAGAGAGGTGCTTCCCTGCAGTGTGTGGATTCATATGCTGCATTAATTATACTGCAGAGAGGTGCTTCCCATCAGTGTGCGGATTCATATGCTGCATTAATTATACTGCAGAGAGGCGCTTCCCAGCAGTGTGTGGATTAATATGATGCATTAATTATACTGCAGAGAGGCGCTTCCCAGCAGTGTGTGGATTCATATGCTGCATTAATTATATTGCAGAGAGGCGCTTCCCAGCAGTGTGTGGATTCATGTCCTGCATTAATTATACTGCAGAGAGGCGCTTCCCAGCAGTGTTTGGATTCATGTCCTGCATTAATTATACTGCAGAGAGTCGCTTCCCAGCAGTGTGTGGATTCATATGCTACATTAATTATACTGCAGAGAGGCGCTTCCCAGCAGTGTGTGGATCCATATGCTGCATTATTAATATACCGCAGAGAGGTGCTTCCCTGCAGTGTGTGGATTCATATGCTGCATTAATTATACTGCAGAGAGGCGCTTCCAGCAGTGTGTGGATTCATATGCTACATTAATTATACTGCAGAGAGGCGCTTCCAGCAGTGTGTGGATCCATATGCTGCATTAATTACCGCAGAGAGGTGCTTCCCTGCAGTGTGTGGATTCATATGCTGCATTAATTATACTGCAGAGAGGCGCTTCCCAGCAGTGTGTGGATTCATATGCTGCATTAATATACCGCAGAGAGGCGCTTTCCAGCAGTTGTGTGGATCCATATGCTGCATTAATTATACCGCAGAGAGGTGCTTCCCTGCAGTGTGTGGATTCATATGCTGCATTAATTATACTGCAGAGAGGCGCTTCCCATCAGTGTGCGGATTCATATGCTGCATTAATTATACTGCAGAGAGGCGCTTCCCAGCAGTGTGTGGATTAATATGATGCATTAATTATACTGCAGAGAGGCGCTTCCCAGCAGTGTGTGGATTCATATGCTGCATTAATTATATTGCAGAGAGGCGCTTCCCAGCAGTGTGTGGATTCATGTCCTGCATTAATTATACTGCAGAGAGGCGCTTCCCAGCAGTGTTTGGATTCATGTCCTGCATTAATTATACTGCAGAGAGGCGCTTCCCAGCAGTGTGAGGATTCATATGCTGCATTAATTATACCGCAGAGAGTCGCTTCCCAGCAGTGTGTGGATTCAAATGCTGCATTAATTATACAGCAGAGAGGTGCTTCCCAGCAGTGTGTGGATTCATATGCTACATTAATTATACGGCAGAGAGGTGCTTCCCAGCAGTGTGTGGATTCAAATGCTGCATTAATTATACAGCAGAGAGGTGCTTCCCAGCAGTGTGTGGATTCATATGCTACATTAATTATACTGCAGAGAGGCGCTTCCCAGCAGTGTGTGGATTCATATGCTGCATTAATTATACTGCAAAGAGTCACTTCCCAGCCATGTGTGGATTCATATGATGCATTAATTATACTGCAGAGAGGCGCTTCCCAGCAGTGTGTGGATTCATATGCTGCATTAATTATACTGCAGAGAGGTGATTTCCAGCAGTGTGTGGATTCATATGCTGCATTAATTATACTGCAGAGAGGTGCTTCCCAGCAGTGTGTGGATTCATATGCTGGCATTAATTATACTGCAGAGTGGCGCTTCCCAGCAGTGTGTGGATTCATATGCCACATTAATTATACTGCAGAGAGGCGCTTCCCAGCAGTGTGTGGATTCATATGCTGCATTAATTATACTGCAGAGAGGCGCTTCCCAGCAGTGTGTGGATTCATTATGCTGCATTAATTATACTGCAGAGAGGCGCTTCCCAGCAGTGTGTGGATTCATATGCTGCATTAATTATACTGCAGAGAGGTGCTTCCCAGCAGTGTGTGGATTCATATGCTGCATTAATTATACCGCAGAGAGGCGCTTCCCAGCAGTGTGTGGATTCATATGCTGCATTAATTGTACCGGAGAGGCGCTTCCCAGCAGTTGTGTGAGTCATATGCTGCATTAATTATACTGCAGAGAGGCGCTTCCCATCAGTGTGCAGATTCATATGCTGCATTAATTATACTGCAGAGAGGCGCTTCCCAGCAGTGTGTGGATTCATATGCTGCATTAATTATACTGCAGAGAGGAGCTTCCCAGCAGTGTGTGGATTCATATGCTGCATTAGGCTAGGGTCAGACTGAGGCAGTGCGAACGCGCGTTCTGGCGCACTTAATCACGGCCGTGCTAGCAGCAGATGCCGGGCAATGACGGCCAATATACGAAGTACGGTCGCACAAAAGTCCGGCTGCGCAACGCAAGTGGAAAATGAACGCATTTTTTCGAGAACGTTAAACCACTAGTACTGACGTACAGAGTGCGCTGCGTCCGCTAGCGGCATGTGTGCGTGAATTGGAGACATCAGACGCTGCTAATGTCCGGCCAACATAACGGCCAGATGCAAGAAGTGTTTTATTGATGATCCGTACAAAATCACGGATGAAACTGCGCATCGTATGACCGCTATTGCGTATTCCATGAAAAAATGCGTCCATTCTTCGAACGCACATTTTCACGGACAACGTGAAAAATGCGTTAGTCTGACCCTAGCCTTAATTATACTGCAGAGAGGCGCTTCCCAGCAGTGTGTGGATTCATATGCTGCATTAATTATACTGCAGAGAGGCGCTTCCCAGCAGTGTGTGGATTAATATGATGCATTAATTATACTGCAGAGAGGTGCTTCCCAGCAGTGTGTGGATTCATATGCTGCATTAATTATACTGCAGAGAGGCGCTTCCCAGCAGTGTGTGGATTCATATGCTGCATTAATTATACTGCAGAGAGGCGCTTCCCAGCAGTGTGTGGATTCATATGCTGCATTAATTATACTGCAGAGAGGCGCTTCCCAGCAGTGTGTGGATTCATATGCTGCATTAATTATACTGCAAAGAGTCACTTCCCAGCCATGTGTGGATTCATATGATGCATTAATTATACTGCAGAGAGGTGCTTCCCAGCAGTGTGTGGATTCATATGCTGCATTAATTATACTGCAGAGAGGAGCTTCCCAGCCATGTGTGGATTCATATGATGCATTAATTATACTGCAGAGAGGCGCTTCCCAGCAGTGCGTGGATTCATATGCTGCATTAATTATACTGCAGAGAGGCACTTCCCAGCAGTGTGTGGATTCATATGCTGCATTAATTATACTGCAGAGAGGCACTTCCCAGCAGTGTGTGGATTCATATGCTGCATTAATTATACCGCAGAGAGGCGCTTCCCAGCAGTGTGTGGATTCATGTGCTGCATTAATTATACTGCAGAGAGGTGCTTCCCAGCAGTGTGTGGATTCATGTGCTGCATTAATAATACCGCAGAGAGGTGCTTCCCAGCCATGTGTGGATTCATATGATGCATTAATTATACTGCAGAGAGGCGCTTCCCAGCAGTGTGTGGATTCATATGCTGCATTAATTATACTGCAGAGAGGCGCTTCCCAGCAGTGTGTGGATTCATGTGCTGCATTAATTATACTGCAGAGAGGTGCTTCCCAGCAGTGTGTGGATTCATATGCTGCATTAATTATACTGCAGAGAGGAGCTTCCCAGCAGTGTGTGGATTCATATGCTGCATTAATTATACCGCAGAGAGGCGCTTCCCAGCAGTGTGTGGATTCATGTGCTGTATTAATTATACTGCAGAGAGGTGCTTCCCAGCAGTGTGTGGATTCATATGCTGCATTAATTATACTGCAGAGAGGTGCTTCCCAGCAGTGTATGGATTCATATGCTGCATTAATTATACCGCAGAGAGGCGCTTCCCAGCAGTGTGTGGATTCATGTGCTGTATTAATTATACTGCAGAGAGGCGCTTCCTAGCAGTGTGTGGATTCATGTGCTGCATTAATAATACCGCAGAGAGGTGCTTCCCAGCAGTGTGTGGATTCATATGCTACATTAGTTATACTGTGGAGAGGTGCTTCCCAGCAGTGTGTGGATTCATATGCTGCATGAATTATACTGCAGAGAGGCGCTTCCCAGCAGTGTGTGGATTCATATGCTGCATTAATTATACTGCAGAGAGGCGCTTCCCAGCAGTGTGTGGATTCATATGCTGCATTAATTATACTGCAGAGAGGCGCTTCCCAGCAGTGTGTGGATTCATATGCTGCATTAATTATACTGCAGAGAGGCGCTTCCCAGCAGTGTGTGGATTCATATGCTGCATTAATTATACTGCAGAGGGCGCTTCCCAGCAGTGTGTGGATTCATATGCTACATTAATTATACTGCAGAGAGGCGCTTCCAGCAGTGTGTGGATTCATATGCTGCTTAATTATACTGCAGAGAGGTGCTTCCAGCAGTGTGTGGATTCATATGCTGCATTAATTATACCGCAGAGAGGCGCTTCCCAGCAGTGTGTGGATTCATTGCTGTGCATTAATTGTACCGCAGAGAGGTGCTTCCCAGCAGTGTGTGGAGTCATATGCTGCATTAATATATACCGCAGAGAGGTTGCTTCCTGCAGTGTGTGGATTCATATGCTGCATAATAATTATACTGCAGAGAAGCGCTTCCCAGCAGTGTGTCGATTCATATGCTGCATTAATTATACGCAGAGAGGCGCTTCCAGCAGTGTGTGGATCCTATTGCTGCATTAATTATACCGCAGAGAGGCGCTTCCCTGCAGTGTGGGATTCATATGCTGCATTAATTATACTGCAGAGAGGCGCTTCCATCAGTGTGCGGATTTTCATGCTGCATTAATTATACTGCAGAGAGGCGCTTCCCAGCAGTGTGTGGATTAAATGATGCATTAATTATACTGCAGAGAGGCGCTTCCCAGCAGTGTGTGGATTCATATGCTGCATTAATTATATTGCAGAGAGGCGCTTCCAGCAGTGTGTGGATTCATGTCCTGCATTAATTATATTGCAGAGAGGCGCTTCCCAGCAGGTGTGGATTCATGTGCCTGCATTAATTATACTGCAGAGAGGCGCTTCCCAGCAGTGCGTGGATTCATATGCTGCATTAATTATACCTGCAGAGAGGCACTTCCCAGCAGTGTGTGGATTCATATGCTGCATTAATTATACTGCAGAGAGGCACTTCCAGCAGTGTGTGGATTCATATGCTGCATAATTATACCGCAGAGAGGCGCTTCCCAGCAGTGTGTGGATTCATGTGCTGCATTAATTATACTGCAGAGAGGTGCTTTCCAGTGTGTGGATTCATGTGCTGCATTAATTAATACCGCAGAGAGGTGCTTCCCAGCCATGTGTGGATTCATATGATGCATTAATTATACTGCAGAGAGGCGCTTCCCAGCAGTGCGTGGATTCATATGCTGCATTAATTATACTGCAGAGAGGCACTTCCCAGCAGTGTGTGGATTCATATGCTGCATTAATTGTACCGCAGAGAGGCGCTTCCCAGCAGTGTGTGGAGTCATATCTGCATTAATTATACCGCAGAGAGGTGCTTCCCTGCAGTGTGTGGATTCATATGCTGCATTAATTATACCTGCAGAGAGGCGCTTCCCAGCAGTGTGTTGGATTCATATGCTGCATTAATTATACCGCAGAGAGGCGCTTCCAGCAGTGTGTGGATCCATATGCTGCATTAATTATACCGCAGAGAGGCGCTTCCCTGCAGTGTGTGGATTCATATGCTGCATTAATTATACTGCAGAGAGGCGCTTCCCATCAGTGTGCGGATTCATATGCTGGCATTAATTATACTGCAGAGAGGCGCTTCCCAGCAGTGTGTGGATTCATATGATGCATTAATTATACTGCAGAGAGGCGCTTCCAGCAGTGTGTGGATTCATATGCTGCATTAATTATATTGCAGAGAGGCGCTTCCCAGCAGTGTGTGGATTCATGTCCTGCATTAATTATATTGCAGAGAGGCGCTTCCCAGCAGTGTGTGGATTCATGTCCTGCATTAATTATACTGCAGAGAGGCGCTTCCCAGCAGTGCGTGGATTCATATGCTGCATTAATTTTACTGCAGAGAGGCACTTCCCAGCAGTGTGTGGATTCATATGCTGCATTAATTATACTGCAGAGAGGCACTTCCCAGCAGTGTGTGGATTCATATGCTGCATTAATTATACCGCAGAGAGGCGCTTCCCAGCAGTGTGTGGATTCATGTGCTGCATTAATTATACTGCAGAGAGGTGCTTCCCAGCAGTGTGTGGATTCATGTGCTGCATTAATAATACCGCAGAGAGGTGCTTCCCAGCCATGTGTGGATTCATATGATGCATTAATTATACTGCAGAGAGGCGCTTCCCAGCAGTGCGTGGATTCATATGCTGCAATAATTATACTGCAGAGAGGGCATTCCAGCAGTGTGTGGATTCATTGCTGCATTAATTATACTGCAGAGAGGTGCTTCCCAGCAGTGTGATGGATTCATATGCTGCATTAATATACCGCAGAGAGGCGCTTCCAGCAGTGTGTGGATTCATGTGCTGTATTAATTATACTGCAGAGAGGCGCTTCCTAGCAGTGTGTGGATTCATGTGCTGCATTAATTATACCGCAGAGAGGTGCTTCCCAGC